>LBNU01024223.1:30496-161056 GCA_014162995.1 Artemisia annua | reverse complement strand
GAAGTGATGAGAATAGTATGAAACTGAATATGATTTGATGTACCTTATGTTGCTGAGTAGCTGAAAAGGGATTAAGATGCTGTAAAGACAAAAAGATTGTTGCTGATAAAGATTGCAGATACTTTATGCTGATGATAACAACATAATGAGTATGACTTTCAAAGAAGACAACCTTTCCTTGAAGACAAAGCTTACACATGGAAACTTGAACTCAAACAAGTAGAATTCAAGTTAGGGGAGGATTGTTGGGGTATACAAGATCAAAGTACTACTGAAGACCAAAGTGCTGCTAAAGTGTTTAAAGTCAAAGTACTGCTTGTGATCAAAGTACTGCTCATTGATAAAGTCAAAGTACTGCTTGAAGATAAAGACTGAAGATTAGATTAGGAATATTATGTATAATCTAGAATATTCTAAAGTTAGAGTTTGTATACTTGTCGTTCAAGTATTGTAAATCGACTAGGGTATTCCTTGTGCCTATAAAAGGATCCCTAGGTCATTATTAGAGATACGAATACTCACGAATACTTTTAGAGAAAAGCTAAAGTTCGATATTAGCTATATTAGGGTTGTTTGTGAATCTGTACAATTAGCAGGTTCAAAGTTTGGTTAATATAAAGTGTTGAAGTTGTTATAATTCTTCTTTGTTTTGTTAAGTAATTCCGCATACTTAATAGAGTAATTCAGTGTTTCATCATTAGTAGTTTAGGATTTATCCAAGACTGCTAAACCTTAGACAAGCTATAATAAAGTAGTTTGGTCAGAGTATAACGATCCAACATAACCTCTTCGTATTCCCATATGTTTTCCCATGTAAGCTTAGTAGTGGCTAAACTAGTTCTTTTCTCATAATGCTCAAATAATATTTTAAAAGCTAAATATGAATTATTGTCTTCAAAATCTAATTTTGACTCAAAACATTCCATCGTGCAATGTGGCGCTATGGATAAAATGATTTTCTTTTGTATCTATTTAGATTTGTTTTCCCCATATCTTTCTTTGGAATCTTTTTCTAGTTTTGTTATTGTAATAGTTGAGTTCACTATTATCCTTGCATTTTATTTTGTTTGTTATGGTTATATATAATTTTTCTAGTTCTTCTTTATTGTAATTATTTGGATGAATATATTCTAATTAGTAAACACATGTTTCAGCGTTAATAATTCGTAATTCTTGCTTTAATATTTCTTCGAAATTTAATGAATCTGTTTTAATGTATTTTTGAGACATTTTTTACAAATTCTTTTCGTACTATAAAGTGCTTGTAATCTTTTCATAAGACGTTCTTTTTCAAAAGTATTTATTTCATTTTCTAATTCTATTTTAGTCTCTTGAATATGTATTCTAAAGTATTTGACTATTTTACTTTGATCATTAATCGTTCTTTTAAGTTCTTGTTGATACAGGCTCATTTTTAACAAATAATTAATTTTGACCTGACTATTCCGTGTAATTCTCATATTTTCTTTTAAACTATTTTTTAATGTTTTAAAATACCAATCTATATTAATATATGTTGAAAACCGAAATATATTGTTTTTTTTTTCTTTTTATTTCTTTTTTGGCATTTTTTATTTCTCGCAACCTAGTTTTTCTTTGTGAATATAAAAATTTATGATACTGATTATAACCATTGTTCATTTGAATTTTTGTATCGCTCATAATCTTAGACTTAATGATCGTAACATTTCTTTTGTTTCTTGTAATTCTTTTATTACTTCATTTTTTGTATTAGAGGATTCTCCATTTGTTACTGAAATTGGTCTTTCAATTTGTGGTATCCATACCGATTGTATATCAGATGTTGACTTTCTACTTCTTTCAATATATTTATGTTTTGAAAACATATTTGGTGTTTCAAGACTAAGTAGTGGTTCAAAAAGTTTATCAATATGAATTCTATCGTTTGTTTTAAATGTAATACTATGATGTGTGTTAGTGAGTGCATAGTTTATTTGATATGTGATAGTGAAAGGGTGATTTCCTTTGTACATAAATGTTGTTCTTAATAATTCACATCTGATAGTAATACTTTTATTTATATCTTTATCTTTTAAACTTAATCCCATTTGAATATTAACATCAAATTTTATTTTACCTTCGGCTAAGTTTCCTTTGCCTCTAGCAATAATACTTTCTTCTTTATCGATAATTCTATCGTCTCTTAATTCTAATTCAATAGGTGTGTTACAACCCATAAATGTACTTTTTAATATTACTTGTATGGTTGATATATGAATATATGCTATTTTACTTCTATCTTTTTCATTAATTTGTTTTATAAGATTGTTTATTTGTTGTTTATTAATTATAGGAATAATAATATCATCTTTTGTTTGTTCAATAGGAATTGGTTCTTCTCCAATAATTTTTACAAAATATATTATATTTTTTCGTGAAAATAATTCTCTAAGTGATCTTGAATAATCAAAATTATGTTTTTCTGATAAAGTAAAATTTGATCTTTAATAGCTGGACTTAGGATCAAATGAGAAGAACTCCTAAAATGAGAAGGATGAGAAATAACTATAACCACATATTAAAGATGCATCGACTTGAATTAGATGCATCCCTAATCTTTTAGATGCACCCTAATATATTTTCTAGCTAAAAATTAGATGCATATACATATATTAGATGCATTTTAGCAAGTTAGGAAAATCCTATGTATTTTTCGTCCTTTGCCGGTCAAATTTGTTGCAAGTACTACTTTGCATCGTTTTCACTTCAAAATTACTTTTGAAACTAATTGGGATGCATCTAAATGAATAGAGATGCATCTAATTCAAGTCGACGCATCTCAAATATGTGGTTATAGTTATTTCTCATCCTTCTCATTAAAAGTTTTCTTCTCACTGGATATCTATCATAAATCCTGATTCATCTTCATTTTCAAGAATAATAGATATGTCTTCTTTATTAAATGTTTGTGAATCTGACATTTTAATGACTTTTAGTACGTTAAAAATTTTAAATTATACATGTGTCCTAGCTTTTTTAATTCTTCTTGATGGCTACTCGTAATTCTTTCATATTCTTGAATGTTGACATGATTCTTTCTTCTAATAATTCTTGACGTAGATTCGTTACTCGCTCTGATACAAGAATTTATAGCGGAATTCACGGGCGAATAATACCTTCAAATGGTTCATATTGAATAATAATTCATAGTGCGTGAGAACTATGCTTAGTGCTTGGTGATGGACTGTTAGTGATTGTCGTTGAATTCATATTGCAAATGAATTGTATGGTTATAGTGAACGATGGTGGATAATTGAATTGTTAGTGGATGGTATTTGTGAATTATAATGATGATAGGCAATCTGCTATTCAGAAGCGAAAGCTTCAAAGACAATTGAGATTCAAGTCTCAAATTAAACTCAGTGGTTTAACGCATAAAACACACACACTTATTACTGAGGCAAGGCCTCTATTTATACAAGGAGGAGTAAGTGTAGTAGATACAACCTACGTCACTGATTACTTAATATTACATTATTGCATACTAATAATTTACATCTACCGACTATGGGTTGGCCGACAGCCCTTACATTATTTTTTCTTACATTACATTATTATTACAAGACAAACCTACATCTGCTCTGATACCAGAATTTATAGTGGAATTCACGGGCGAATAATACCTGCAAATGGTTCATTTTGAATGAAAATAATTCATAGTGCATAAGAACTATGCTTAGTGCTTGGTGATGGACTGTTAGTGATTGTCGTTGAATTCATATTGCGAATGAATTGTATAGTTATAGTGAACGATGGTGGATAATTGAATTGTTAGTGAATGGTATTTGTGAATTATAATGATGATAGGATAGATAGGCAATCTGCTATTCAGAAGCGAAAGCTTCAACAGACAATTGAGATTCAAGTCTCAAATTAAACTCTGTGGTTTAACGCATAAAACAAACACTCTTATTACTGAGGCACGGCCTCTGTTTATACAAGGAGGAGTAGGTGTGGTGGATACAACCTACGTCACTGATTACCTAATATTACATTATTGCATACTAATAATTTACATCTACCGACTATGGGTTGGCTGACAGGCCTTACATTATTCTTTCTTACATTACATTATTATTAATGGATGGTATTTGTGAATTATAATGATGATAGGGGCAATTTGCTATTCAGAGGCGAAAGCTTCAACAGACAATTGAGATTCAAGTCTCAAATTAAACTCAGTGGTTTAACGCATAAAATACACACTCTTATTACTGAGGCAAGGCCTCTATTTATTCTGCCACTGAGTGAAAGAACTAAATGTGTATTAGCTTGAAAGGTCCAACCCTCACCCTTGCTAGGTGAGGGGTATTTATACTTACAGCATATTAAGTGCCTCTACTAGGCTGTAGATCGAGCTGACAGTGGGTAAAGACCTGACTCGACTCCACAAATACTAACTAATACTAAACTACGTAATAACTAATATGATAAATACTACGAGCTACATAATGCTAAGCAATACTCGGGGTGATCGAGTCTTCTATATGAAAAACGTATTCCTAACAATCTCCCCCTAAGGGAGGTCACCCCGGAAATTAATCATTGAATACTAGGATCTAAACGCATCGTTGACATCTTTGTAGCTCGTAGTTGTTGATTCTTCATTGTTATGAACTTTGTGCTTTCAACAGCGGACTCTAGATGACTTGTTTAATGTATAGGATGATCTTTGGCATTACTTTTGAGTTCATCATCCAGCTGAGTATCTTCAAGTCATCTTTGAGTGTAAATGTCTCCATGTGATTTCGAACATCTTTGTGTCGGCATGCTCACACTTTTCTGGATCATGATCTTATACATCAGAGTTGTGGAAGCATAGTTGAAGCCCATTCTAAGATCATGATTTCTTTGAGTTTGATGTTGAAGTGTGATCATGAGGTGATGATTCGGCATCTTTTCTACAATCAGCAGCAACCTCCAAATATTCCTGCATAAGACAGTTAGCAATAAAACGTCCGGTACTTACAAGTTCAGAATTAGAGATCGTCAACAGCATAGTGTGAAGACTCCTTTTAATCCTTACCAAGGCCGTTCCCAAACCGGATACCCCCGAGAGGGCTTACAAGATCTACCTGAGCAGATCAACGATTGGGTGAGTCGCTGGAGGTCACCCCATGACTGTAGACCATTTTGAAACCGCCACGATCACTAAGCGTAACCCACAAGGGATTACCGAAGTGACCTGCTTTCAGGGCTGTTTGATGTTGACCCTGGCAGGAATTTCCACTCAATCACTGGCAATTACATACGTATATTCCCTCATAAGTGTTCTTGGCAGATTNCCGTTCCCAAACCGGATACCCCCGAGAGGGCTTACAAGATCTACCTGAGCAGATCAACGATTGGGTGAGTCGCTGGAGGTCACCCTATGACTGTAGACCATTTTGAAACCGCCACGATCACTAAGCGTAACCCACAAGGGATTACCGAAGTGACCTGCTTTCAGGGCTGTTTGATGTTGACCCTGGCAGGAATTTCCACTCAATCACTGGCAATTACATACGTATATTCCCTCATAAGTGTTCTTGGCAGATTGCTAAGATCTGCGTAGGACTAATAAAGTTACCACTAGTGTCCTTAATGTTGACCAACCAAGGTAGAAGTATCACGTGTTCCTATGAGATCTCATGATCCATCTCGTGGCTCTAGACTTGATAAGTGCATTATTTGGTCGTCGGAGACTGGAGCGTTGTCTCCTGATTCAATATCAACATAGCTCGTAATGAGCGGTCGATAGATTATGCAGGGTTCCTCATGAGAATGAAACAAGCTCCTTTGAGAGAACTTGAGTGGTTAGAAGGTTTAGTGCAGTGCGTCACTGGGTCCATGACGTCTTATCTTCAATACCGATGTTACCTTAGTAACAATTAGTAGTATATGAATTGAACCCGGTTTCTGCCCTAAGGTTGAATAATGGGAGGGCTATTTCTTTTCACCCTTTCTCATTTCATTTCTTTTTAATTCTTCAACCCCTTCTTTCTCCTTTCTCATTTATCTCCTTTTTTCATAATCTTACCTAAGGACTTTCTAATACTATTGATTCGGTATTGTCCTTGGGTAGATCCCTCCGGTTCTGGCGGATCATAGGACGGTTTTCCTAACCTTAGCTACCTTATAACTTCATGACTATCCTATGTTGCTGTTAGGAATACGTTTTTTTCTTATAGAAGATTCGGCCACCCCAAGTATTTTAAAGCATTGTATAGCTCGTAGTATTTAATATAGTAGTTAATACGTAGCTTAGTTTTAGTTAGTATTCGTGGTGTCGGGTCGGGTCTTTTACCCTCTGTCAGCCCGCTCCACGGCCTAGTAGAGGCATTCATCCATTGTAAGTATAAATACCTTCTCCCTCCAAAGGAGAAGGTTGGACCTTTCACATAGTTAATCATTTAGCTCTTGTTTTTCTCTCTCTAAAGGCTCCCAACCTCTACTTTCTCTCTCTAACTTCTTCACTTGTTTTTCTTCTTTAATTCGAACTATAAACATAAGACCATACGTGTTTGTGATTATGAGTATCTTACAATTGGTATCAAGAACAAAAGTTACATCCTAGGGATTGTTTGTGCTCGGTGTGAGGTCTTGGTTCTTATGCTTTTATTTGGTTCGAATAGGTTTAGGTAGTTAACACTCAAGTTTGTACTCATTTGTGTTTTAGTTTGTGATCTTCTTGTACTTCTAGGTTTAGAGGTGTTAGATACATCTAGTTTTTCATTTAGTTTGATCAGTTCTTACGTGTGGTGAAGATTTGGGTGACTTCAAACCTTGTTTCTTAGTAGCGGTTTTCTCCTCGGTATTATGTTCTTTGCAGCGGTTTGTTCAGTGGAATCAGCGGTTAGGGTTAGTGGTTAGTTGTTTCTTTACTGTTTTGGGTTAGTGGACAAAAGGTACTATTTTGGCGGTAAGTTGTCAGCGGTTAGTACACTCTGTCATATTGTGTGTCTGGCGGTTAGCTCCTTCAGCGGTTATCTTTATTAGCGGTTACCTTGTCAGCGGTTACTCTGTTAGCGGTTACCTTGTCAGCGGCTACTTTTGTTAGCGGTTACCTTGTCAGCGGTTACCTTTGTTAGCGGTTATCTTGTCAGCGGTTAGCTTATCTCACCGGTTATCTTAGGAGCGGTTACCTTTGTTTAGCGTGAATTGTTCTACCAGCGGTTTTGTCTTTCGGTGTCCTTGGTTGACTTTAGTAAAATCCCGGGAAAGAATCGATTTCTCGGTTTAAGTCACGTGAGTTGTATAATCCCGTTTAAGACCACATCATCATGACTACTATGACCTCAATTGATGGTATCCAAGCTGCTGGGTCCGATACTCGACCTCCTATGCTCGACAGAACTGACTATGAGTCATGGTCCCAAAGAATTCGTCTGTATTGTCAGGGCAAGGAAAATGGGGAGAACATTCTGAGATCGATTGATGAAGGGCCATTTCAAATGGGTACTACCAGAGATGTTATCTCTGCTAGTGAAGATGGAACAGTCACCTTTGGAATTGACAGACCTCGTACTTACAATGATCTTAACGAAGTTGAAAAGAAACGCTATGATGCTGATATTCGAGCTTCCAACATTGTGATACAAGGGTTACCCAAGGACATCTACAAACTCATTAACTTCAACACTGAGGCCAAAGCTGTTATAACGTCAAAATGCTGCTAGTTGGTTCAGAACTTACCAAAGAAGATCGTGAATCTCAGTTGTATGATGAATTTGAGCACTTTAAGATGAATCCCGGTGAAAACATCAATGACTACTATGTCAGATTCCACAAGCTTGCGAATGACATGAGAATGATCAGAATGACAATGCCCAACATCCAACTCAACTCAAAAGTTTGTTAACAACATGTCACCAGAATGGGATCGGTTTGTCACAGCTGTGAAGTTAAACAAAGGACTCAGAAACACCAACTATGAACAACTCTATGCTTACTTGCAACAACATGAGAAACATGCCATGTATGATCGTCAACTGAGAGAAAAATTCAATCCCTCAAATGACCCTCTTGCTCTCATCTCCAGTGTTCAGGGACTCAACCAATCCTCAATTGATTCAATCAGTCACCCTACTGCACAAGCAACACAGACTCAGTCTGCCCTTGGTCAATCATCCATGCAATCATCAAGTGTCAAGTCTAATCAGCAAGACTCTAGGAACTCTCACATTGACAAAAGGATTGATAATCTCTCCAACCAAGTCTCACTGTTGGTTCAACACTTCATGAATACACTTCCTCAAACCAACAACCAACTCAGAACCTCATCTAACCCACGTAATCTTGCTGTTGTGGAAGATGGGCGTGTTGTGGTTCAAAGAAGACAAAATGTTCAGGGAAATGCTCAGAATAGGATGGGAAATGGTAATCAAGGGAAAGGAAGACAACCCAAGTGCTACANGGAATACACTTCCTCAAACCAACAACCAACTCAGAACCTCATCTAACCCACGTAATCTTGCTGTTGTGGAAGATGGGCGTGTTGTGGTTCAAAGAAGACAAAATGTTCAGGGAAATGCTCAGAATAGGATGGGAAATGGTAATCAAGGGAAAGGAAGACAACCCAAGTGCTACAACTGTGGTGGGTTAGGTCATATTGTAAGGAACTGCACTCAACCAAAGCGTCCTCAGAACTCGGATTACTTCAATGATAAGATGTTGCTGATGCAAGCACAAGAGAATGGAGTTTTGCTGGATGAGGAGCAACTGCTGTTTCTTGCGGATGATGAAGGGAATTCATTTGATGCCGATGTGGATGATCAACCAGTTCAGGATCCAACAACCCAAACATCTTCCAGGCTGAAGATTGTGATGCTTTTGATTCTGATGTTGATGATGAGCCCACGCACAGACCATCTTCATGGCCAATCTTTCATCTGCAGTCACATCGCCACAACAATCTGGATCTCCCAACTCATCCATCATTTCTGAGGTACTCAAATTGTATGACACATACGAAACATGTGATGTTCCAAAGATTCTCAATGAAGTACATTAAACTAGTGTTGTCACGCCAGATGATGTTGATTTGAAAAACAACAATGTTTCCTCAAGTCAACAACATGTGGATCACAACAAAGAATCTGATGTACCAAGTAGAGCATCTTTCGATGCATGCGTCGATAATGTGATGCATAAACAAAGGACTCATAACGAAGTAAAACACACAGACATTTGATGTGAGTATTTTAGAGTATATTTATTCCAAAGAAATATTCGTGAGAATATTCCTCGGGTCGTTTCCCAACGAAGGTTGACGGCGATTTTGACGAATCGAATGTGCTCGTGTGAAGTGAATGGGGATAAGAGTGATAATTTTGGGGTTTATACTACAAATTATCAAACAACGACTAAAATCAAGTAAAAAGGCAAAGGGAACAAGTAACGGGTGCACATGTATGTATAAGCATAAACGTAACCTAAATACGAGAAATAAAAACGTAACGTAACGAGATAAAAAGTGAAAACTAAGCAATGCTAATCCTACGGCATGAAAATGGTTTTCCTACGTTCTAAATGGTAAAAGAAAATTTTAGGAAAAAGAAAAATATATTTTCGATTTATTTATTTATTTATTATGATTAAAAATTGTAAACTAAAGAAATAAATTGTGGAAAAGTAGTAAATGACAAGAGAAAAATATGGGAAATTTCCTAAAAGTCTGTTAATAAAACAGAAATATGAGAAAAATTAGAAAAGTAGAAAAACTACTCTAGAAAAGCTGGAAATAAGCTAAATAGAATTTATAAGCTAAAAGGAACAAAGCTAATAAAGGAAATAAAGAGGGAAAACTAGTAAGAAACACAAAAGGAGAGCAGATGGTTTGTTTGTGCTGTGTGGTATGCAGGAAAGGTTAAGGTCCCAGGTTCAACCCTGGGCCTTAACTTTTTATGAAACATTTTATTTTTCAACATTACTTTTTAAAAACATTTTTATAAACTGAAAACAATAATATTTTGTGAAATCAAAACTTTTGAAAATTAAAAACAAGCTCAGTAAAGCTTAAGAATCCTAACAGATTCAATGAAATCTAAAAGAGATAAAAAACTTTAAAGTTTTCTATTCCTAAATCTACTATAAGCTCAAACCAAAGGGCAAAGGGGAGAAAACAGACTTAAGGCAGACTTATATAAGCTAAAACAAACAAATAGGCAAACTAAAACATCCTAAATAGCTGGATCAAAGGGCATTAAAGAACTGCTAAAACTGAAATCAATACAGTCCAAAAGGGCTTATAGCAGGCTAAGTAAAACTAGCAAACAAGCTCAAATAAGAGAGATAAAAACATAAATGGGAAGCTAGTAACAGAATCTATCAATAGAAACAAAAATATAATAACTAGCTTCTCTAGAGAAGCTAATACGAGGCTGAGAAAAAGGCTACTTGGGACAGAGATGATGTACAGGGCCTTCGCAGTCCAACTTAGCTAATTGCAGACTAAATTAAGAGGCCTAAATGATTCTAAAACTTGAATATTCTTTTTGTTATAGCTAGACAAGCTTCCAAAGTTTACAAATCATCAATCAAATCTCATTTCCAAACAATTACTAATCCTAGAGATGCTCTATAAGTTTGTTAAAAATCTGTTAACTAGTTATTTTTGACTTTTTATTTTTATATGAAATTTTGACTTTTAAAGATTTTGATTAACTAAAACTGATATGAAATGCAATATTAAGCTAAATTGGAATGAGATTATGCTACATTAAACACTTATGCACATACAAAAGAGCTTATGCAAATGATTTACTCTAACAGTTAACTTGAAGAAGAGATTAAAATGAACATTGACTTTTTCTATATAAACCTACTAATTTTATGCAGGATATGATCTAATATTACCGTGAGTAAACTACTTATGCAAATATGACAGCAAGTAAACAACAACAATAGCTAATGATCAGAAGATCCAAACACCCTAACATAACAGATTGCACTATGAAACTCATATCTAAGCTAATATCCAGCAAACCAGTGACCGAATTAGATGAATCAACAATATCAGAAGCAAAATCAACAACAAATTCCAACAACTAACAAACAGAACTCAGAATTTCAGATCCAGCAAACTCAATGAATAAATGAAACAGTCACATGGATAAAAGCCTAAATGGATTCAACAAACTCAATCACTATGATGTCTACTAAATCAGTAACATATGAGAGCTTACAAGCATAAATCCATTAAAACACAAAGATCTATACTACTAATGATGATGATCAGTTAAAAACTTGAAAAATGCAAATGGAAACTTACAAACTTTGTTCCCTAACTGAAATAGGGAAGTGAACACATCCAAGCCTATCTCTAAGATAGGCTAATTACCACTTCTGAAACACAAATCACCTCAGAATTACCCCATATCATTCATGAACCACCTCTGACTTTCGTTAACTAGAAGCATTAAAAGTTTTAGAAGCTAAAACAGAGTAAAGAACTAAAAGCAAGCTTTTGAAAAGCTTGAATGAGCTTAAGAAATCAGTAAATGAAGGTTTAAAACAGATTAAATTGCTTAAGAGATTAAATGACAAAGAATTAAAAACGAAAACTAAAATTTCATTGAGAACTTTAATTGTGTACAAAACTTTTTAAAGCTGAGATACAATAAGCTAAAATATAGCTACACTACACCTACTCCTAATTATCTAACTAACTAACTAACTGACTAACTCTCTAAATTGTGAGATTGATGGGGCTTATATAGCCTGAGTGAGGAGCGTCCTTAGATCATTCCAGAAGTAGAATCTTCACAGCATATTCGAATTTGATCCCTTGTGAAATCCTTGAACCAATCAGAGGTCTCCATGTCATCCCTGTGACGCGTCCCAGCCAATGAGCATCATCCACGTGTGATTCTTTGTTGTCAGGTGGTGTCAGTGATGAAGGAATTGACCAATTAACCCTTAATACGAGGTTAATTGGTTCAATTGACAATGAGAAGGAGTTAGGGTTCTTAGCTGGGGTGAAAAGGGAATTTGGGTAAAATAATGGCGCGTTGTATTTTTTATTATACTTTGACTTGGTGTTGACCGGGTCATGGTTTGACCGTGGGTTTAGTGGATCGGGTTGTGAGCTTGGGAGGTGGGCTGCTGGGCTTGGGTTTGTTTTGTTTATTGGGTTTTGGATTTTTGGATTGGTTAATGGGTTTATTATTAGTAGTGAAAGATATAAAATGCCAAGTACCAATTATGTAGTTTTGCAAACTACAGGGACCAATTCTGTCATTTTATGAAATGCTTCCAAGGACCAATATTGACAATTTGAACATATTTGATATCCATTTTGGTAAATTCCTTCCCTCGGCTTCGGCTTTTGAACCTTCTTCCAATTCTCGTGCTCTTGTTGTCGTATTTGCTCGATTTTGTCCAATTCTTTCATATTCGTACCTACACAATCAAAAACACAAAAACAATACAAATTTGGCATTTATAGTCGGGTGTTTGGTCTTTTTAGTCCGATTTCTAAGGTAAAAGGTATGTGTAATTTAACACATACCAACATTGTTGATTCAAATTCTGCTGATATGGGTAATAGCAATGTTATCCCATATGAACAATATATGAAACAAAATGCCAAGTCTGTTTTACCAAATGATGACTCCTCTGTTGATAATGACATGAGTGAATTTGATGAATACACTGCTTTTATACCTGATGATACCTTGACCACTAGGATTAATATTCTTAAAGATCAGGTGAATATGTATCAACAATGTGCAAAATTTGAGTTAACTTAAAGAGAGCAGAAAATGGATTGGCAAATGTGTACATACATTACCGAAAGAAACTTAAAGGAAGAAGCTTTAAGAATGGAAATAAAATCATTACAAAATCAAGTTGATCAAATTGTTAAGCAAAAACAGGAGATTCAGGAAAGTGTAACCACACTAAAACTAGATTTCAAAGTAAAGAAACTAAACTCTTAAATGATTTTTCCAATCTGAAAGCCTTAAAGAACAAGCTTGAAAATAAATTGTACACATAAGGCCAAACCATTCAAACTGCTCAAATGATGCATAAGCACATTAAGTTGTGTGATGAACATAGCAATAAGGATGTAGGAGTGCCAAAAACGAATTTTCTTAGGAACGTTAGTGCCTCTCAACCTGCCTTATATGATGCTAATGTGATGCTTACACCTAATCATGCCCCCCTGATGTGCATAATAATAAGGAAATTAATGAAATTGAATCAGTAAATAGAGAAAGACTTGAGAATAAGATGAAGGATCCCAAGTGCATTAAAAAACGTGTCAATATCAAGCCCCATAATTACTATGAACAGAATCGATTGACGGTTTTTGTGCCCCAAACTAGGTTAACACCAGAACAGATCTTTTGGCCTTTAGACGTTGAGAAAATGAAAGCTGAAAAGCTTAAGGCCACAACTCCCCTTAAGATTGCAACTCCAACGGTGTATCCTCCCAATACACCAATGCACCTAGTTCAGTTAGCTCTTCCCACTCAATGTAAAACTCTTATTAGTATATACGTTCTGTATTAAATGTTACCTGTAAAAAGAGAATTACACCAACGGGAATTACTGAGGGCGAAAGGGGGTTTGAATTAACAAAAGAGTGTTACCTTACTGAAGTCATTCCGTTTTTTAAACAAATCAAAGAACATTTTGAAGGCATGCAAACGTCTCTTAAATCTGAGATAAATGAAATGAAAGATATGTTTAAAAATCTGGAACTTGAAGGAAAACAAACTGTAATAGACCTTCAACATAGTGAAATTGCGAGGAAAAATGCCCTCATCATGAATGATAATTTAATTGCGAAATGCATTGCTCAAGATGTGTTTTATACTGTTACTGATTGTTCATTAACTACAATTTCATGAAATGTCTGTTGCATTAAACGTTTTTCAGAATCATGTTGTTGAACTTGAGGGGGAGAATTTAAGATTGCAAGAAAAAACTCAAAACGATGACCATGATAACATGGTTAGGAATTTTTCGAAATTAGAAGTTAATAATCACAATTTGCAATTACAAATTCAAGCTCATACTAACACGATTCAGAAGTTGAGGGCTCAAATTGCCCAATTGAAGTCTAATAAGAGTGATGTGATTGAACCTCGGAAACCTCCGTGTTTAGATTCTCAAAATTTTCAACTTCAAAACATCATCAAACACCTCAAATATGAAAATGATTGTCTTCAAGCTGAAAACTCAAAGGTCAAACAACATTACAAAGAGTTACATGATTCGATTAAGATCACACGTGATAAAACCAATGAGAAAATAACTTCTTTGTTAAATGAAATTGAGAATCTAAAGACTCAGGTGAAAGGGAAAATGCCTGTCACTGCATGTGATAGCATTCTCTCCAAAGTCTGTAAATCTAAAAGAAATGCATGTGATGCCGTAAATATTCCTCTTCCCCTTAGGAATAATGCGTTTGTCCGTAGTGAGTACCTTAGGTATCTTAAGGAATGCCTTGACATGCTTTGTGAGACCGTTGAAGAGGCTAGAATGGTGAGACCTGCTGATAATGCCATCCTTGATGTTTATTATCTCACCAATAGATCATATGAACTCTTAGATTATGCCATTAGTACATGTCCCAAAGATGTTAGCATGCGTGATAAGCTTAATGAACCGTCCTCTGAGGATAAGAACAAGCATGTTGCCTTTAATGTACCCTTGACACCATCTGAACTTAACACACCTCATACCCAAAATCAAACAGCAGTACCACGATCTAATGTTCCCATCGTTAATTCTACAGGAGTAAACATTGACACTAAAGCTAGTGGGTCAAAGCCTAGTTGCATTACAAGGAATGATAGGACTTCGCCAGCTAAGAGTGCTCAAGGGAAGAAAGTAGAAGACCACCTTAGGAACCATAAGACTGATCTGAATGATATGAATCGTGTTGATTCTAGTATTAGCTCTAGGCGAACTGTAATTAATTCGAATTCTGATGCTACTTGTAAGCTCTGTAATGACTATTTAATTTTTGGTAATCATGATGAGTGTGTTAAGACATTTTTGAATGCTTCTAAATTACTCCTGGTCAATATTGCTTTGAATCATAAACTTAAAAAATGTGTTTGGAAAGCAACAGGAAGGAAGTTTTCTAATGTTGGCTATCATTGGAGACCCACTGGAAGAAACTTCACTTGAGGAAGTCAATGCCCGTTAACTAAACTGCTCAATTTTAGGCTTTCCAATGTTAGGGTATGGAAGGAAACTGGTAGAACGCATCCTCTAGGGACACAATGCGATGACCATAGGTCTAGGGCGTCCGCAAGTAAAGAAATGTCTAATGTTGCCACTGAACCTTCCACTTCTGTGTTAAGTAATTATGCTTGTGGTAACCAATTGGATCCCACTTGTGTTTGGGGATCCACGTTTTTCAGTTATCCATGTCTGTCTGGTTTCAAATGCAGGTCGTACAAATCGTCCTTTGGTATTTGGACTCAGGCTGCTCAAAACATATGACTGGGGATCGCTCGCGGCTCAAAAATTTCGTGAAAAAGTTTATTGGGACTGTCAGATTCGGGAATGATCATTTTGGTGCAATAATGGGTTATGGAGATTATGTATTTGGTGACAGTGTGATTTCTAGGGTGTACTATGTGGAAGGGCTTGGGCACAATTTGGTCTCCGTTGGTCAATTCTGTGACTCCGATCTTAAAGTAGCCTTTAGAAAACACACTTGTTTTGTTAGAGAATTGGATGGTGTGGATCTTCTGAGAGGTAGTCGTGGCTCAAACCTCTACACTATATCCATTGAAGAAATGATGCGGTCATCACCTATTTGCTTACTATCTAAGGCATCCAAGAACAAATCATGGTTGTGGCATCGTCGTTTGAATCACTTGAACTTCGGTACCATCAATGAGCTCACTCGTAAAGATCGTTCGAGGCATGCCCCGGCTGAAATATGAAAAGGATCATCTTTGTTCTGCTTGTCAGCTAGGTAAAAGCAAGAAACAAGCACACAAACCCAAAACTGTCAACACCATTATGGAAGTTCTTCATACCCTTCACATGGATCTGTGTAGTCCAATGAGAGTGCAAAACATCTTTGGAAAGAGATATGTGTTAGTGATCGTTGACGACTACTCTCGGTTTACATGGGTTAAGTTCCTCAGATCCAAGGATGAGACACCTGAGATCATCATCAAACTCATCAAGCAGCTGCAAGTTGGACTTAATAAAACTGTCAGAAGATAACGGAACTGAGTTTGTTAACCAGCAACTTACTCAATTTTATGAAAACGTTGGAATCAGTCATCAAAGGAGTATACCTCGAACACCTCAACAGAATGGAGTCATTGAAAGACGAAACCGTACCCTTGTAGAGGCCGCGCGAACCATGCTGATATTTTCCAAAGCTCCTATGTTCCTCTGGGGAGAGGCAATTGCAACTTCTTGTTACACTCAGAACCGATCACTGATACATCCTCTTCATGGCAAAACCCCCTATGAGCTAGTGCACGAGAGAAAACCAGATCTATCATTTCTTCGAGTGTTTGGTGCATTATGCTACCCAACTAACGATAGTGAAGACTTGGGAAAGCTCAAGGCAAAAGCTGATATTGGAATTTTTGTTGGTTACGCACCAAACAAGAAGGGTTATCGAATCTACAACAAAAGAACCCGACAAATCATGGAAACCGTTCATGTCACGTTTGATGAGCTGTCCGAGCACACGGTTCCTGAATACTCCAGTTCTGGACCCGCATCTAATCTTCTGACTCCTGGACCAATTAGTTCGGGACTTGTACATTCTTCCACCACTGATGCTCCTAATGTGCCACCTAGTGAGGACTTGAAGAAGTTATTTGATCCAATGTATGATGAGTATTTTGAACCTCAACAGTTAGTCGAGCCAGAACCACAAGTCATTGGTCCTGATGCTGCTGCTAATGATGCACCTTAACCTACAAATGGGCCTTCCATCTCCATCTCCCTTAGTCAAAATGCTCTGTCACCCAGTAATACTCAACCCACTCTCAGCGATCAACCTTCTTCAGTTCCTCAAGGAGCTGCATCTGAAAATTCTTTTGAAGTGAATCTCTTTGCTGAACCACCTGATGAACCTTTTGTCAACATATTTGCTCCTGATCCATCCAATGTGGCAACCTTTTTGGAAGATTCAAATACAGCTACATCAGTCCTCAATCCTCAACTTCATGAGCATCTCAGAAAATGGACAAACGATCTCCCAATTGACAACATCATTGGAAATCCATCTCGCCCCGTATCCACACGTAGACAACTTGCCACAGATGCCTTGTGGTGCTTCTTCAACTCCATACTGTCTAAAGCTGAGCCGAAGGACTTTAAAGAAGCTTTGACTAAAGCATCCTGGTTCACAGCAATGCAAGATGAAATTCATGAATTTGACCGACTTGATGTATAGGAATTAGTGCCTCCTCCAGACTGTGCTATGATTATCGCTCTCAAGTGGATCTTCAAAGTGAAGCTTGACGAATATGGTGAAGTTCTGAAAAACAAGGCTCGGCTAGTGGCCAAAGGATACAGATAAGAAGAGGGTATAGACTTTGAAGAATCATTCACACCCGTGGCAAGAATTGAGGCCATCAGAATCTTTCTTGCAAATGCAACTAGTCAGAATATGATTGTCTACCAAATGGATGTGAAGACTGCATTTCTTAATGGTCACTTAAAGGAAGTGGTATATGTAAGTCAGCCAGAAGGGTTTGTTGATCCTGAACGTCCTAATCATGTCTATCGCTTGAAGAAAGCACTTTATGGACTTAAACAGGCACCCAAAGCATGGTATGACACTCTATCCAAATTCCTTCTGGCCAACAAATCGCCAAGGGTGTTGTTGATCCTACACTGTTCACTAGAAAATCGGGCAAGCATCTACTCCACGTTCAGATATATGTAGATGACATTATCTTCGCTTCTTCGGATCCTTTGGAATGTGATCGTTTTTCACAAGAGATGAGTACCGAATTCCAAATGTCCATGATGGGGCAAATGTCATTTTTCTTGGGGTTGCAAATCTCTCAAAACCCCAATGGTATCTTCATCAATCAATCCAAGTATGCTGCTGAAATCTTGAAGAAATTTGGATTCGAATCATGTGACTCAGTTGACACACCAATGGCAGAGAGATCAAAATTGGATGAGGATGTTGAAGGGACTCCAGTTGACCAAACTAAGTACCGTTGCAGATTGGATCCTTAATGTACCTCACAGCTAGTAGGCCAGATCTTCTATTCGCTGTTTGCATGTGTGCTCGTTATCAATCCAAACCCACCAAAAAGCACTTAGAAGCAGTTAAAAGGGTCTTCAGGTACCTTCAAGGGACTATTCACATGGGCCTTTGGTATCCTAAAGACACTGCTATGGCTCTCACTGCCTACTCTGATGCTGATCATGCGGGGTGTCAAGATACTCGTCGAAGTACGTCAGGTGGTGCTCAATTTCTAGGAGATAAGCTTGTTAGCTGGTCATCAAAGAGGTAAATGAGTACGTCTATCTCCTCCAGTGAGCCTGAATACATTGCCATGTCATCTTGCTGTGCTCAAATCCTTTGGATGAGATCTCAATTATCTAATTATGGCTTTGTGTATAACAAAATTCTGATGTATTGTGATAACAAAAGTGCAATTGCTCTTTGCTGCAACAAAGTCCAGCACTCCAGATCAAAGCACATTGATATTCGACATCATTTCATTAGGGAACAAGTGAAAAAAGGGACTGTGGAACTCTACTTTGTGAGGACAGAGTTTCAGCTGGCTCACATCTTCACTAAGGCACTTCCCAGAGAACGGTTTCAATTCATTCTCCCGCGTCTTGGAATAAAGAGTATCTCCCCTGAGTCACTCAAAAGTCTTCAGGAGGAAAATGACGAGTAATGGATTCTCTTCACATATCGTTGTACATATTCTTTAAAACCAAAAAGAAAAATACAAAAATATAAAAACCTAGAAAAACCATAAAAAATCTGAAAAACACAAAAATACCAAAAATAGCTTCATCCTAGGCATGTCTTCTGCTTATCGATAACATTTAAGATTCTAGAAATGTCATTCAAAAATGGCATGGGACTTTAAATGAAGCTCGAGCAGAAGTTATATTAACCAGTTAAAACATGTCTCTTCGGCTTGCTATTACTTCAGATAGCAACCCGCTCTTATCCATGGGGAAAACATGTCGCCAAAAAGACGGTTGTTCCTCTGACCGGGTCAAAGTTCACTCGGGCATGGATTACTTTATATCCATGTTTCTTTGAAAGGATGTACGTTTCAGTGCATCACTTCTAGTAAAAGAAGAGAAGTCTTCTTTCATCCCAAAATATCTCTCTTATGATTCTTCAAGAGAGTCTTTGTGGTTTACAAGGTGGCTATTGGACTTAAAATTTCACAAATACCCTGCCGCTCAACTTAATGACTCCAATTATTTAAATAGAAAACGGGTCATTAATTGAGGGGGAGCGTATTTGCTCAAAATTTCTGCACCTTTAAAAACTTTGTGCACCAGCAGCAGTGAAAATGTGTCTCAAAATCAGTACATGTTAAAATCTGACCACATTTTCTCCCATATTTCTAAACTCATTTAAATAAATTGGGATCAAAAAATCTCAAATGATTTGAAATTTTTTGATCGGGGGAGAGAATGTGATTTAAAAATGTGATGCGTTTGGACTAAAATGTACGCTCTCCCGTATGTGCAAAATTTTTGAGATTTTTAAATTTTAAATTGAATCTATGCACATATTGAGGGGAAGCAAAATGCTTTGTGGAGAATTATAAAGATTTGGCATCTCGTTTGAGCGTGGCTCAGATTTGACTCATGAATTGACGAAACACAAACGTTAGAATTCGAAAGGATTTATCCAAGTAGAAAGTACCGTTTCGAGAAGCTCTTCTTAGATTTACACTTTGACGGGTCTAACTTCCTTTTCAAGGAATGTTAACAACTTCAAGTTAGTTATTAGGGCTAGTTATCACCTAAAAGCTGATAATGGATCCCTTTAACTAAGCAACGTAAACGTGTCCCTAGGGTATATGTCTATTAAGAGTGGATCAATTCAAAAGTGCAACTCACCCCGACATGCAAATTTCTATCAAAAACATACGAGCACATGTTAAGGGGGGAGCATTTGAAAAGTATGAAACTTTCAAAGTGTTAACAAAAGGTGTTTCTTAATCATAAACGCTTTGAGAGAATTTTTAAAGATTTGGTTTAATGGCGATTGTGGAAAGATACCAAAAGACCGACCACTTTAATTTAATGCATGGAGTTATAAGGATGGTTAGGTTAGGTATGAGCTCCCATGATCCACCAGAACCGGAGGGATCTTCCCAGGGACAATCCAATAGATAGAATAGAAGTCCTTAGGATTGATTGAAAAAAAAGAGAAAAGTGAGAAAGAGAAGAGTGCCGACTGAGATTGAGCTAGGACTGGAACAAACCCAACAAGGTTCTAGTAATGAAGTCTCGGTAAGCACTGAAGGAGTTGAAGAATTAAAAAGAAATGAAATAAGAAAGGGTGAAAAGAAATAGCCCTCCAATTATTCAACCTTAGGGCAGAAACCAGGTTCAACTCATTTGCTACTGGTTGTTACTAAGGTAACATCGGTATTGAAGACAAGACGTCATGGACCCAGTGACGGACTGCACTAAACCTTCCAGCCACTTAAGTTCTCTTAAAAGAGCTCGTTTCAATCTCACGGGGAACCGGTGTAATCTATCAACTCATCTCTTAGAGATGGTTGATATTGAAACAGGAGACCCCTCCCTAGTCTCCGCATAGGATAACCAAATTGCAGTTATCGAGTCTAGAGCCACGAGATGCATCAAAAGATCTCTTAGGAACACTTAATCCTTCTACACTGGTTGTTCAACATCAAGGACACCAGATGTAATATTTTAAGTCCTACGCAAATCTTAGCAATCTGCCAAGAACACTTATGAGGGAGTATACATTTGTATTTCCCAGTGATTGAGTGGAAACCCCTGCCAGGGTCAACATCAAATAGCCCTTACAGCAGGTCACTTCGGTAATCTCTCTTGGATTACGCTTAGTTTTCGCTGTGGTGTTTCAAAAGGGCTACAGTCGTGGGGTGATCTCCAACGACTCACCTAATCGTTGGTGTACTTCGGTATGTCAGTGAAAGCCCTTTCGGGGGCATCCGATTAGGAACGGCCTTGGTAAGGATTAGAGAAAGTCTTCACACTATGCTGTTGACGATCTCGAAGTCCGAACTTGTAAGTGCTGGTATGTTTATTACTAACCAAATTTTCATGCAGCTCAACATACCAATCTTATCACCATCACCACCATCACTCTTGTTCCACATGCTCATACCGACATCTAGAAGGAGTATTCAGACCGATTCAACCATAGAGATTCACTCAACAAAGATTTATGGGCATGTGGAAAAGGCGTACTCCCACCAGAGACAAAGAAGTTGGCGGTTGCTGCTTATTGCTGAAAAGATGCCGATTCATCACCTCATGCTCACACCTCAACATCAAATTCAAGGAAAACATGATCATGGAATGGGCTTCAACTATGCTTCCACAACTCTGATGCAGAAGATCATGATCCAGAAAAGTGTGAGCATGACAACACAAAGATAGTCGCAACTTCACAATAGAGACACTTCTACTCAAAGATGACTTGAAGCTACTTATCTGGATGATGAACACGAAGCAATGCCAAAGATCATCCTACACATTAAGCAAGTCATCTAGAGTCCGCTGCTGAAAGCAAAAAGTTCTTTACACTGAAGAATCAACAACTACGAGCTACAAAGATATCGACAAAGATCTCAATGCTGGAATTCAAGATTTAATTTCCGGGATGACCTCCCTTAGGGGGAGATTGTTAGGAATACGTTTTTTCTTATAGAAGATTCGGTCACCCCAAGTATTTTAAAGCATTGTATAGTTCGTAGTATTTAATAGAGTAGTTAATACGTAGCTTAGTTTTAGTTAGTATTCGTGGTGTCGGGTCGGGTCTTTTACCCTCTGTCAGCCCGCTCTACAGCCTAGTAGAGGCATTCATCCATTGTAAGTATAAATACCTTCTCCCTCCAAGGGAGAAGGTTGGACCTTTCACATAGTTAATCATTTAGCTCTTGTTTTTCTCTCTCTAAAGGCTCCCAACCTCTACTTTCTCTCTCTAACTTCTTCACTTGTTTTTCTTCTTTATTTCGAACTATAAACATAAGACCATACGTGTTTGTGATTATGAGTATCTTACAGTTGCCGTTTGACCAAATCATTGAAAACTCTCTTAAAGTGTTTATGATTAAGAAACACATTTTGCTAGCACTTTGAGAGTTTTATAATATTCAAATGCTCCCCCTTAACATGTGCTCATAGGTTTTTGTTAGAAATTTGCACATGTCGGGTTGAGTTGCACTTTTGAATTGATCCACTCTTAATAGACATATACCCTAGGGACACGTTTACGTTGTTTAGTTAAAGGGATCAATTATCAGCTTTTAGATGATAACTAGCCCTAATAACTAACTTGAAGTTGTTAACATTCCTTAAAAAGGAAGTTAGACCCGTCAAAGTACTCATCTAAGAAGAGCTTCTCGAAACGGTACATTCTACTTGGATAAATCTGTTGGCATAAATATTACGATATTTATATTACGATATTTAATCTAAACATCCTCTTCATGTTTTGATGATGACAAAGATGTTAGTTACAACACATAACGTAAAGTGTTTAAGTTACTTGTGATCACAAATCATCTATGCATTCATACGTCAACGTCTCTCGACATCTCAACGTCTCGAGTATGCTTCAACAATCACTTAAGATATGTATAAACAAATGTCTAATACATTTTATGATCAAAGGGATTTTTATTTAGACACTACAAATTTTATAAAATGTTATAAACATTTTATGTATTTTAGAAAAACACTTTTGGTAATTAAAGGGAAATGTTTTAATTAAAAGAAAATGTTATAAACATTTTATATATTTTAGAAAAACACTTTTGGTAATTAAAGGAAAATGTTTAATTCATAATAAATATATGAATTCAAATTTTTAGCCAAAAACAGTTAAAATTTCATTAGATAAACATTCCCCAGAAAAAGACAAGAAAACTACCGTTTTCGTCTGGGCGGCCCCCTTAATTTTAAGGGGGCCGACACGCTCCTTTTGTCAGAAATGTTTGCCTATAAATACAGGTTCATTTCTGCAATTTTTCCATACTTTCTGCACTAAAATTTTCAGTCCCAATCCTTTCCAAACGTCTTTCTAAATCCTTTGATCATAAGATTATAAGTCTTTGTTTTCAAGTGATCCAATCCTTCACCACTCAAAGTGCAAGAGAAGAATCCTCCCTATCATAAAGCCAAAGATATATTAGAGTCTAGTTAGTGTTGATGTGAAGTTGTGAGTTATGTATGTATATGTAATAAGTAGATCAAGATGATCTTACTTAGTAGTGAGTCAATGAGTGAGTAATAAGTAGTGGGAAGAAGGTAGTGTGGAGAAGTCATTTAGTTGTGAAGATGTAGGTGTGTGAATAAGTAGTGGACTATAGAAGAAGTTGTGAAGTAGTGAAGAAGTCGTGAAGTTGTGAAGTCGTGAAGAAGTCGTGAAGTCATGTAGAAGTTGTGTAGTGATCGAAGTCGTGTCGTGAGATTGGTTCTAGCTACTATTAGAACCCGAAATTTAGCTTAGTGTCATTAATTGATGTAAGAAAAAGTTGTGTATGGTTTTCTCCGCCAAAAGGGAGCTTGTTGAGTAGTGAAGAAAACTCTCGAGTAGGTGACTCGGGGAGTGGAGTAGGGCAAGGAAGGTGTCCTTGTAGCCGAACCACTATAAATCATCGTGCCCGGTTTGTATTTCCTTTCTTAACTCTTTTCATTTATTCTTACATTTATCGCTTTATATCTATGCTTGCAAATATGTGTTGATTGTTGCTTATATTGTTTTGATGTTGATTGTGTGATAAATAGAACTTAATATTGTCATAGGATGAATAATTATATGATATGGTCTAATAGACTTAGATGCATTATTCACACTTCTCATGTTGAGTTTAACTTAATCGATAATTTGATACAAAACGTTTTAAGATTTTAAAGGAAAACATATTCACATAAAGATCAACTAAAGCTCCATTCATAAAACTAAGTTTTGAAAATAAATCCAAAAGCATACATATATAATTGATCATATTGATTATATGTTATTTTCATACTAAACTCTAATTGAAGGTTTTTCGAATGAACTTTGAACAAATTAAAAAGATGTAAAACTATTCAACCCCCCTTCTAGTTTTCCACAATTGGTATCAAGAGCCACGTCGCTCAAATTTTCAAAACAAATGGTTTTTAAAATTGAGTACGATCCATGTATCAAATTAATTATGAAAATTATTTTGTTGATTAACTTTTATTAGTTTTGATGTTATATACACTAATTATACTAGCTCGAAATAAAATTATGCTTAAAATAAGTGTTATATGTTCGGTATTAAACTCAGAAAGTTTCACACATTTCCGCAAAGTTAGAAAATAATTTTTAACAAAAAATGCATTTTTGAGTACCAGATGGGCGGCCCCCTTAATTGTCTGGGCGGCCCCCTTAAAATTAAGGGGTCCGCCTGTCTGTTTGACAGTTTTTCAGAAACTTTGAAAAATCATAAAAAATTAACCGTAACTCCGTAGAAGTTGTGCCACCCGAAGTTTTAAAGGTAATTGAGTCTACTTTCATTTAAAAATACTTAAAAATAATCATTTCAATGTTAAATTTGTAATAAAGGCAAAAACTACACGGTGGTCAAAAATTTGTGTCTCGTTTTAACATAAAACTTGTATTTTACCTTTTCCTTCAATTTGGGCATTCCTAATTGGTATATCTTTGAAAATTTAAATATTCATATTTTTAAAATATTGATCTTTAAAATGGGGAGGAAACTATTTTCTTTTCAAACAAAATCGAGCTATGTAAACATTATTGTATATGATACACAAAACGACGACAAGTGCTTTTATGTGTTATGCTATATGATTATGTGAACTTCTTTGTGTCTTAATTTTGTTAATTGAATATATTAGATGATTGTTGCCATTCTAATTTTAGCTAATTGTATATCTAAGCATATGTGCCATATTAGGAAATTGCTAGTTTTACGATTTATACTTAGCTAGATCTTATGCTAGATTTCTATCGTTAGGATTGCTATATTATTCTTGCATTGCATATAGGTATATATGGCTTAATCTTACTCAAACATCTTGTAAATGATTTAAATCTAGTCACCTTAATATTTTAAACAACTTAATCTATTCTCAACAACACACTTAAACATTTTCAATAAATTACCTTGTTTTACCTTAGATTGTTTAAATAAGAGAAATTGAATCATTTTAAAACATTAGTAGTTATATAAAAGAAAAAGTATTTTCAAAATCTAAGTGTTGTCATTATATGTAACAACGAATAGTTTTTCAAATAAACAAAACATATAACAATCATGTAATAATAAGTCAACTTTCAATCATTCACTAAACTCACTTATAAATAATCTTAGGATTAATGGAATACACTATCAAAATGTCTATTTATTTTAAATGAGTGTTCGTGAGGGTCAAGAAAGATCTTGATATTATATCATTTCATTATTCAAATTATGGTTGATATATTTATCAAATCTAATTGATATGTTTTTTAGTGTGGACAAGAAATTGGATTGTTATTTGTTTAGTTTCAAGATTATATCAAATTACAACAAAGGATATAGTCTTGAATCTACATACTCAATCACACTCGATTGATATGAAAATAACAAAATCCTTTTCCAAGACAATAAGAATATGCATCGGATCATAACTCACACTTGTGAATATGATGTCATATTGAGTCTCTAGGATACTTATAATTATAACATGTATGGTTCTTGTGATTATGGTTCAAATTAAAGAAAGAAAGAAAGAAGGATGGAAAGGAAGAAACTTTAGAGAGAGAAAGGGAGAGAGTTGGGAGTTCTAGAGAGCGAAAGTGAAGAGAAAAATAGTCATATGATTAGAAGCTCCAACCCTTGCCCTTGGGTGGGAAAGGGTATTTATAGTTACAATAAACGCTCTCCTTCGAGCTGTGGATCAGGCATACAGTGGGTAAAGACCCGTCCTTCTTCCACTATGTTACTTAAACTAAACTAACAACTAACTACAAATGATAAATACTACGAGCTACATGACTCTAATACAATACTCGGGGCGACCGAACCTTCTATAGAAAAACGTATTCCTAACAATCTCCCCCTAAGGGAGGTCACCCCGGAAATTAAAATTAAGAACTCTAGCATCTAGATCTTTGAAGATTTCTTTGTAGCTCGTAGCCCGTTGATTCTTCATTGTCATTAACTTTGTGCTTTCAGCAGTGAACTTAAGATGGCTTGTATCGATTGTTGGATGATCCTTGTCATTACTACATGTTCATCATCCAAAAAGAGTGTTTTTAAGCCATCTTTGAACATCATCGTCTCTATGTGATT
Organism: Artemisia annua; assembly: GCA_014162995.1. Taxonomy (NCBI): domain Eukaryota; kingdom Viridiplantae; phylum Streptophyta; class Magnoliopsida; order Asterales; family Asteraceae; genus Artemisia; species Artemisia annua. The sequence goes on along the minus strand of LBNU01024223.1, from coordinate 134,564 downwards.
CGGACATCTTTGTAGTGGCATGCTCACACTTTTCAAGTACATGATCTTCCGCATCAGGGTTGTAGAAGCATAGTTGAAGCCCATTCCATGACCATGAATTCTTTGAGACTGATGTTGAAGCGTGATCATGAGGTGATGAGTCAGCATCATTGTTGTCCGCCATTTGCCTACTCCGGTGTCTGGTGGTGAACCGCCTTTCCACATGCTCATACATCTTCATTGAGTAAATCTCCATGGTTGTACAGTTCTGAATTCCTCCTTGTAGATGTAAGTATGAGCATGTGGAAACAAGAGTGATGTCGGTGAATGTGATAAGGTGGTATGTTGAGCTGCATGAAAATAGGTTAGTAATAAACATACCAGCACTTATAGGTTCGGACTTCAAGATCGTCAACAGCATAGTGTGAAGACTTTCTCTAATCCTTACCAAGGCCGTTCCTAATCGGATGCCCCCGAAAGGGCTTTCACTGACATACCAAAGTACACCAATGATTAGGTGAGTCGCTGGAGATCACCCCACGACTGTAGACCTTTTGGATCACCACCGCGAACACTAAGCGTAATCCACGAGAGATTACCGAAGTGACCTGCTGTTTGGGCTGTTTGATGTTGACCCTGGCAGGAGTTTCCACTCAATCACTGTGAAATACATAAGTATATTCCCTCATAAGTGTTCTTGGCAGATTGCTAAGATCTGCGTAGGACTCAAAATATTACAGCTGGTGTCCTTAATGTTGAACAACCAGTGTAGAAGTATCAAGTGTTCCTATGAGATCTTTTGATGCATCTCTTGGCTCTAGACTCGATAAGTGCAATTTGGTTATCCTATGCAGAGACTAGGGAGGGGTCTCCTGTTTCAATATCAACTAGCTCTAAGAGACAAGTCGATAGATTACACCGGTTCCCCGTGAGAATGAAACAAGCTCTTTTAAGAGAACTTGAGTGGCTGGAAGGTTTAGTGCAGTGCGTCACTGGGTCCATGACGTCTTTTCTTCAATACCGATGTTACCTTAGTAACAATCAGTAGCATATGAATTGAACCCGGTTTCTGCCCTAAGGTTGAATAATTGGAGGGCTATTTCTTTTCACCCTTTCTCATTTCATTTCTTTTTAATTCTTCAACCCCTTCAGTGCTTACCGAGACTTCATTACTAGAACCTTGTTGGGTTTGTTCCAGTCCTAGCTCAATCTCAGTCGGCACTCTTCCCTTTCTCACTTTTCTCCTTTTTTCAATCATTCCTAAGGACTTCTAATCTATCTATTGGATTGTCCCTGGGAAGATCCCTCCGGTTCTGGTGGATCATGGGAACATATACCTAACCTTACCATCCTTATAACTCCATGCATTAAATTAAAATGGTCGGTCTTTTGGTATCTTTCCACCATCGCCATATAACCAAATCATTGAAAATTCTCTCAAAGTGTTTATGATTAAGAAACACATTTTGGTAACACTTTGAGAGTTTTGTAACTTTTCAAATGCTCCCCCTTAACATGTGCTCATAGGAGGTTGAAAGAAATTTGCACATGTCGGGGTGAGTTGCACTTTTTGAATTGATCTACTCTAAATAGACATATACCCTAAGGACACGTTTACGTTGCTTAGTTAAAGGGATCCATTATCAGCTTTTAGGTGATAACTAGCCCTAATAACTAACTTGAAGTTGTTAACATTCCTTGAAAAAGGAAGTTAGACCCGTCAAAGTATACATGTAAGAAGAGCTTCTCGAAACGGTACTTTCTACTTGGATAGATCCTTTCGAATTCTCACGTTTTGTGTTTCGTCAATTCATGAGTCAAATCTGAGTCATAATCAATTCACGTTTTCTACTTGTTATTGTAAAACACGCGAAAGACTCTTAGCCACTTGCTCCCTCTCAATATGTGCATATTGATTGATTCAATTTGAAAATTTTTAAAACTTTAGCACATACGGGAAATCGAACATTTGAGATCATTTATTCACCATTTATACACTTGCTCCCCCTCAATATGTGCTTTGATTTAAATTCAAAAGCTTCAAAATTTTAGCACATACGGGTGAGCATACTTTTGAGTCCAAAAAAAACATCACATTTTAAATCAGATTTCATATTTAAATCACATTCTCTCCCCCGATCAAAAAATTTCAAATCTTTTGAGATTTTGTGATCCCAATTGATTTAAATGATTTTAGAAGAAAATTGGGAGAAAATGTGATAAAAGTTTTAACATTTACTGATTTGAGACACTTTTTCACTGCTGCTGGTGCATAAAGCTTTTAAAGGTGCAGAAATTTTGAGCAAATACGCTCCCCCTCAATTAATGACCCGTTTTCAATTTAACGTGTTTGAGGTCATTAAGTTGAGCGACAAGGTATTTGTGAAAATTTAAGTCCAATAGCCACCTTGTAAACCACAAAAACTCTCTTGCAGAATCTCAAGAGAGAGATTTTGGGATGAAAGAAGACTTCTCTTCTTTTTCTAGAAATGATGCACTGAAGCGTACAACATTTCAGAGGTGCACATATGTAAAGTAATCCATGCCCGGATGAACTTCATCCGTTGTTAGGAACAACCGTTTTTTAGGCAACGTGTTTTCCTAATTTTGTAACACGGGTTGCTATCTAAAGTAATAGCAAACCATAATTTTATGAACGGGATACAGTCTGAAATAACTGCAAGCCATAAAGGCATGTTTTGAAAACATTTTGAACTTCTGTTCGAATTTCATTTAAAGACCCGTGTCATTATTGAATGACATTTCTAGGACCGTAAATGTTATCGATGCCAGAAGACATGCCTTAAAAAACTATATTTTTGGTATTTTCTATTTTTCTGATTTTTATGGTTTTTATAGGTTTTATATTTTTGTATTTTTCTTTTCTGGGTTTTATATTATATACAAGGATATTTGAAGCGAATCCATTACTCCTCATTCTCTTCCTGAAGACTTTTGAGTGATACTGGCATGAGACTCTCCAAACCAAGTTGCTAGAGAATAAATTGAAACCGTTCTCCAGGAAGTGCCTTAGTGACGAAATCTGCCAGCTGAAATTCTGTCCTCATGAAGTGAAGTTCCACCACACCACTGGAGAATCCATTTGCCAGGAGAAACATTGACAGTATATCGTACCATGCCCTAGGCTCCTGCTTTAGGCCATAAAGGGCCCTTTAACAGATGGTAGACATGGGTAGGGCGATCACGATCCACATATCCTTTAGGTTGACTGACATAAACAGCTTCATGCAGCTTTCCATTGGGAAATGCAATTTTCACACCCATTTGATAGACCGTCCAGTTCTGACTTGTAGCATTGGCGAGAAACATTCTGATAAATTCGATAGAAACAATCTGAGTGAACGATTCCTCAAAATCAATGCCTTTCTTTCAATGATAACCCTTAGCAACAACCCTTGCCTTTTATTCAGAACGTCATCATGCTCATCAGATTTCACTTTAAAGATCCATCTAAGAGCTATAATCATTGCACAGTCTGGAGGTGGTGCCAATTCCCATACTTAAAGTCGATAGAATTCATGACTTTCTTCTTCTTGTATCAGATTAAACCAACAGTCGTCTTGAAATCTTTAGGCTCGACTTTGGATAGTACAGAATTATAAAAGCACCACTAGGCATGTGTGTCAAGATGCCTTCGTGTGGACACCGGTTGAGAAGGATTCCCATTATCAGTGAAGATCATGTGGTTGTGGGTAGGAAACTGATGTACTTGTGTTAAGATCTCCTGAAGAAGATGCCTTAGATGAAGATTCAGGAGTAAATGTGTTTTTGAACGAAGCATCATCAAGTGGAGCAGATGGATTTACTTCAAAAGAATCGTCGACTGCAGTGCCTTGATGTACGGAAGGAGATTGAAATTATGATGATGTTGATGAATGACTTGCTGATGGAGCATCTTGAGCTATTGAAACAGGTTAAGATGAACAATTTTGGATCGTTTTGAACATGAGCTGCGAGGGCTGGTGGTACCGGTGTATCACCAATTGGCGGCTCAAAGTATTCATCAACCATTTGATTAGCCAAGATCTCCACATCCTTATCGGTAGGTGGTACATAAGGTACATGCAGGAGTGGGATACTGTACAAGACCTGAACTGATTGGTTCAGTAGACAAAAGTTTAGACGCGGGTCCTGCACTGATGTGTACAGGAGCCATTTGCTCAGTCAGCTCATAGAATGTGACGTGAATGGTTTCCAAGATTTATCGGGTTCGTTTGTTGTAGATTCGGTAACCCTTAAGATCTGAAGCATAACCAACGAAGAAACCTGTAACAGCTTTAGCTTTTAACCTTTCCAAATCTTTACTTCTATACTCTGCACACTCATTGGTCAGCATAGATCCATATGTAGGGTGTGTAGAACTCCCATGATATTGTTGATAGAATTGGGTTTATGGGTATGCTTCTTGCATTTGCTCAGTTGACAAGCCAAACAAAGATGATCTTTTTCGATCATTAATCTCGGTAGACCTTGTTCAAGATACTAGCGAGCAAGATCATTGATGGTACCAAGGTTCAAGTCATCTGCACTTTGGTGCCATAGCCACGATAACCAAAGATATCAAGCAAATCGGAGAGGGCTGCATCATGTCTTCAATAGAGATGGTGTACAAGTTAGTGCCACGAATGCCTTTTAGAAGATCAACACCATCCCATTTTCTGACAAAGCAAGTGTGTTTGCTGAAAGCCTACTTCGAGATCAGAATCACAACATTGACCAACAGATAACAAATTGTGCCCAAGTCTTTCCACGTAGTATACCCTGAAAATTATCCAGTCACCACAGACATAACCTTCATAACCCATAATTGCCTCAAAATGGTAGTTCCCGAATCTAACTGTCCTAATAAACTTATTCATGAAATTCTCGAGCTGTGAGCGATCCCTGGTCATATGTTATGAGCAGCCTGAGTCCAAATGTCAAAGGACGATTTGTATGACCTGCATTTGAAAACAGACAAAGCAAGAGAGTTTGGAGTGCCGGATCCCCAATTTAAGTTGGGTTCCAGTTGGTTAGTGCAAACAAATTCTTCAGCCACAGAGGTCTTAGGTGCATTAGTTTCAATGGTGGAGGTTTCACTGGTAGATGCAGAGGGCCTAGTTAAAGGACAATAGGCTTCTAAAGGGAAAATTCTACCAGTTGGCTTCCATTTCTTAAGAGGCACAACTTTAGAGTTAGTTATCCTAGTTAAAGGGCACTGTTCTCCTAAAGTGAATTTCCTTCCACTGGGCTTCCATTGATAACCAACATTGGCAAAAGTTTTCCTGTTGCTTTCCAAATTTGCTTAACTCTTTTAGCTCTCCACACTTTCTTAACTGGGGTTTTGTTGGATGACTTCAAAAATTTCTCAACACATTTATCATGATTAGCCGAAATTAAGCATTCATTACATGTTTTGCAAAGTGAATTAGGGTTTGAATTCTGATTCTTTTTGCTCAAAACCGACTTTTTGTTCCTCATGTGGTCTTCTACTTTCTTCTTAGGAACACTTTTAGCTGGTGAAGTCTCATCATTCTTTATATTTCTCATAGTTTTTGACTCTCTAGCTTTAGTGTCACTATTAATTCCTATAGAAGGACTGATGGGAATCTTAGTCTTTTTCACTTTCAGCTGCTGAACATGTTTAGATGTTTTGGGATCTGAAGTTTCCAAGGGTACCTCAAAGGTTACATGCTTGTTCTTAGTCATTGAGAATGATGCAGGGAGCCTATCTTGCTTGTTGTCATTCTTAGTACATGTACCAATGGCGTATTCTAAGAGCTCCAGGGATCGTTTAGTGAGAAAGCATGCATCTAGAATAGCACTATCTTGTGGTTTCACTGTCCTATCCTATTCTATAGTCTCGCGAAGCATGTCTAGACTATCCTTAAGGTATGATAGATATGCATAGTGAGCAGACCTATTATTCCTAAGAGGGAGCGGGATATTCACAACATCAGCATCAAATTTCTTACAAGCAGCGACCTTTAAAACAACATCATCACTAGTGATGATTGGCATTTTCCCTTTCACCTGAGTCTTTAGATTCTCATTTTCTTTAAGCAAAGAAGTTATCTTTTCATTGTTTTTATCACGTGTGATCTTAATTGAATCATATAACTCTTTGTAATGTTGTTTGACTTTTGAATTTTCAGCTCGAAAACAGTCATTTTCATATTGTAGTTTGTTGATGATGTCTTGAAAATGAAAATTCTGAGAATCTACAGACTGTGGTTTATGGGTGTTAGTCACATCACTCTTATTAGACTTTAATTGGGCAATTTGAACCCTCAGTTTCCGAATCGTGTTAGTGTGAGCTTGAATCTTTTCATCACGTTTGGCTAATTCAAAATATGCATCAAATTCAGGAGCATCCGAAGATGTCTTGGCATTTGAGATTTTAATTCTTTCTTCTAAATGTTGATACTTTAATTGCAAATTAAGGTTATCAACCTCTAGTTTTGAAAAATGCTTGACCATGTTATCATGGTCATCGTTTTGAATTTTCTCACGCAATTTTAAATTCTCCCCCTCAAGCTCAACAACACGATTCTGGAAAACATTCAATGCAATAGACATCTCATGAAATTGGCAAACTAATAAAGCAGATTCAGTAGCGGTATAAAACACGTCCTGTGCAACACAATTAGCAATCAAATTCTCATTCATGATGAGAACATTTTTCCTCTCAATTTCACTGTGTTTAAGATCAATGGCCAGTTGTTTTCCCTTATTTCCGCAGTTTTATACACCTCTTTCATATCAGACACATCTTTGTTTAGGGTTTTTTGAAGACCTTCAAAATGTTCTTTCAGAAGCTTAAAGAACGGCATAACCTTTGTTAAATAACACTGTTTTGTTTGTTCAAAACCCCTTTCCCCTTCAGTAATACCTGTTGGCGTAATTCTCTTTTTACATGTTTTATCAAAATCAGCAAATAATTGATAAAGAACATATAAACCAATTAGAGTATTATTTTGCGTGGGGAGAGTTAAAGGAACAAGATGCATGGGTGTATGTGGTGGGTATGACGTTAGATCAGCTATCTTAAAAGTGGTACTGGTTTCGCCCACAAGTCTTTCTGCTTTCATTTTGTCTAAGTCTATATTCCAAAATACTTGCTCTGGGGTTAACCTTTTTTGAGGGACAAAAATAGCTAATCGGTTATCTTCAGAGTAATCATATTTGTACAGAATTTTGTTTGCAATGCACAAGGGATCCTTTAATTTTTTTAGCCAATTTCTCTCTAGTTATTACTTCAATCTCATTGGTCTCATCAAATGACGTCACATCAGGAGGGGCATGACCAGGCTTAAGCATAACATTTGCATCATATAATGCAGGTTGGGCAACTCTAACGCTCCTAAGGCAATCAGATTTGGGTTCACCTACATCTTTTTCACTGTTTTCATCACATAACTTTTTATGCTTTTGAATCATTTGAGCAGTTTGAATGGTTTAGCCTTGTGTGTACAACTTCTTTTCAAGCTTGTTCTTTAAAGCCTTAAGATTGGAAAAATCATTTAAGATATTAGATTCTTTATTTTGAAAATCAAGTTTTAGTGTAATTACACTTTTCTGGATCTCCTGTTCTTGTTTAACAGACTGATCAAGTTGTTTTTGTAAAGAATATAACTCCCCTTTTAATGTTTCTTCCCTTAAATTACGTTCAGTTATGTATGAACGCATTTGCCAATCCATTTTCTGCTCACGTTCAGTTAGCTCAAACTTTGCTCATTGTTCATATATGGTCACCTGATCCTTAAGGATGTTAAGTCTAGTGGTCAGAGTGTCATCAGGGATATAAGCGGTGTTCTCAAGCAATTCACAAGCAATATTTACAACAGAAGATGCACTACTAGGTACAACAGACACTTCGTTGTGTTTCACATATTGTTCATATGGGGTAACATTGCTATTTCCCATATTAGCAGTATCTGACTCAACAGCGTTTGTTTGTTGTACTTCGTTAGGAATCTTTTGTTCATGCAACACATTATCATCATTTACAACAGAAGATGCTCCACTAGGTACATCAGTTTCTTTGTTGTGCTTCACATGTTGTTCAATTGGGAAAGCATCGTTGTTTTCCAATTCAACATCATCTGACTCAACAACATTAGTTTGATGTAATTTGTTGAGTATCTTCGGTTCATCAATCCTTTTATACAGTTTGAGTACCTCAGCACGTGACACCCGTTCTTTTCCCGGTCTAATATATGCATCCATATCATGTGCAACAAGAGTCGATGAACTGTTGGTAGTGTCAAGCTTATCAGTCTCCGATCCTCTGCCTTCAGTGACAACTGGCCAAACATCTGATGCTCTACCCAAATCAACAATACCATCACTTGATTGCATCCGACATGCCTTCACCTTGTCTTTATTCTGAAGTGTGTGTTGTGCTCTTTCCTCAATATGCTCCTTAACGTTACCCATGAGTTGGAGTAGTGTGACTCTGAATACGTCAACTTCGATTCCCGTGTGAGTAGCAAAGCACTTCTTCGTCATTTGACTCTCATGATCATACTCCTCAGTGAATCGCGAATTAATGAACACTTGGAGCTGGGTGTTGATCACACAGAATGCAACCATAGATCTACCTTCAGAAAATTCACCTTTGTCAAGTTGTTGTTGAAGTTGATCTAAGTTCAGAATCATTTTGACTGTAAAGGTCTCAACATCTTGACCAAAGAGTGTTTCGAATGCACGTTTGTATCCTCTTAAATATCCAGGTTGTGCAAAGAGAACCTTGAGATGTGAGTGAAGTAATCGAACACATTCAATGCAACTATCCTTTGCATTGTCAGGTAATTTGATTGGCTGGTGAAGCTCATTCTCTTGAGAATTCAAGCACGAAGATTCCATTGCAGCATTATCTGACTCAAGCACGTTAATCTGTTGTGAAGGGTTGGAAGTCTTATGTTCATCGATCATGTCGTATAATTTGAGTATATCAGAAATGACAACATCTGAGTTAGTTGACATGATCTGTTCATTGATCAGTTGGGTATCAGATATAGCAGCTTGTATATCATCATTTGAAGCTGTAGTTGTCATGGTGTAGTCTTAAACGGGATTTTACAACTCGAGACTTAAACTGAAAAATAGATTCTTTCTCGGGATTTTACTAAAGTCAACAGAGAAAACCGCTGACAAGATAACCGCTGAGAGAAACTAACCGCTGACAAGGTAACCGCTTCCGAAATAACCGTTGACAAGGTAACCGCTGATAAGATAGCCGCTGGCCTTGTAACCACTAACTAATGTAACCGCTGGTAAGGTAACCGCTTAAAGGAGGTAACCACTGGAAGGAGGTAACCACTGAAAGGAGGTAACCGCTGGAAGGAGGTAACCACTGAAAGGAGGTAACCGCTGGAAGGAGGTAACCGTTGGAAGGAGGTAACCGCTAGAAGGAGGTAACTGCTAACTGGAGATAACCTCTAACTTGAGATAACCTCTAACTGTAGATAACCTCTAACTGGAGATAACCTCTAAAAAAGATAACCACTGCAAAGATAACCACTAAAGAGATAACCACTGAAAAAGATAACCTCTGAAAAAGATAACCTCTGAAGAAGATAACCTCTAAAAAAGATAACCTCTGAAAAAGATAACCTCTGAAGAAGATAACCTCTAAAAAAGATAACCTCTGAAAAAGATAACCTCTAAAAAAGATAACCTCTGACTAATAAGACGAAACAGTCACTTTCATGATTTTTTGTCTTTTACCAGTTATTAGAAAAAATGCCAAGATAGAGAGCTAAACTCTATACCAAAAAAAGCAAGTGTATAGTTAACCTCTACCAAGAAACTAGCTAACCTCTACCAAGAAACTAGCTAACCTCTACCAAGAAACTAACTAACCTCTACCAAGAATCTTGCACCAAATCACATCAAACATCAACCTAACAACTAATTCAACCTACCCAAGTGAAAAACTAAGTACTTCTAACACCTCAAAACACAACAAAACCACCAAATCATCAACAACACCACAAACAAAAAATCACTTTGAGGTGTTTTTCTTGAAACCAATTCGAACTAAAAAAATAGAACCACTAAACCAAGCCACAAATTTGAGCACCAACAATCCTAGGATGAAACCTTGGCTCTTGATACCAATTGTAGGATACTTATAATTATAACATGTATGGTTCTTGTGATTATGGTTCAAATTAAAGAAAGAAAGAAAGAAGGATGGAAAGGAAGAAACTTTAGAGAGAGAAAGGGAGAGAGTTGGGAGTTCTAGAGAGAGAAAGTGAAGAGAAAAATAGTCATATGATTAGAAGCTCCAACCCTTTCCCTTTGGTGGGAAAGGGTATTTATAGTTACAATAAACGCTCTCCTTCGAGCTGTGGATCAGGCATACAGTGGGTAAAGACCCGTCCTTCTTCCACTGTGTTACTTAAACTAAACTAACAACTAACTACTAATGATAAATACTACGAGCTACATGACGCTAATACAATACTCGAGGTGACCGAACCTTCTATAGAAAAACGTATTCCTAACAGAGTCTACTTGTTCAATAGTTGTGTTCCAAATATTTAGCAAATATATCCATAAAATAAACAATGAAGTAGGATTGACAACTTGGATGTTTCATCCAAAATATTCAAGCAATTTACATTGTAATACAATGGATAAATGTGTCATCTCCGAAAAACCAAACATGAGCAAACTAACAACATATGTAAACTTTGCTCACACTACTTAAAATCATCACTCCAAGCTAAAATACATATTTAAGAATAATACACACTATATATTCTATGTATTTCATTTTCTTTGTAGCATGAATGGTTGTGTTACAAGATAATGCACTACACATTCACTTGTGAAATAATATAAGTTATTAGAATTATAACTTGTCACAATCCACAAACAAGTAAAATTCATCTTTTCAAATACTAGTTAAATTATGGTATATAACATTGGCAAAAGTCATAGAAAATAATTTTTGTTTAAGAATATTAAAGTGTCTTGTTTTAATATCATTTGAGAATCACAAACTCATTTAAGATCAATAATCTTAATGAGATTCATTTCACAAGATATGCTAAGGAGCATTCTTCAATCAAGCACATTTATTAAATCAAGTAATATGATATTAAAACCAAACAAGCGATAAATCATAAACAAAAGATTAAAACATTTGTACTCTTATCTAAACACTGAATATGTCTCTATTAGGATCGTGAGTAGAATATATCATCTAGATTTACCTTCATAAAAACATTATATTTGAGTCTCTTAAGCCAAGTATTAGTGAACCAAGCAAACTTCATATTTGGTAACCTTCGTTAGGTAAATTTAGGAAGTCAATTTCTTCTAAAAAGAGAATGACTACTGGAGAATCTATTGACTAGAAATTTAATTTAACCTAACGGTTGAATTGCTTCTATGTGAGAAGTTGGGTGTGTATAACCCGTAAAAATGGTCGTGTTTAGCCTGAATTGAGCACCACTAGTAATAGTCTCATACTCATTCTCCAACTTGATTAAATTGTTTTTCCTAAATATAAGTAACGCTAGTTTACATTTATGAACTTTGTTTTTCACTATAGTCTTTCATTCCTAGATTTATGGCATCTCGCATATATGATATTTCTAGATGTTTATTTGCTCTTACGTGATTTGATTATATGCTTTCATAATTATTTGTTTAGTTATTGAATGCATGTTTATTATCATAGTTATTGTCTTCCTCTAACTCTTTTGATATGATATAGTTTTGTACTTATTTATGGTACATGCCTAAATGCCTTTACATGCTTAACTCTATATGTCTCATTCATAGAGGTATAGATTTCTTGCCTTTAGATTTTACACCTTTATTTCATGAGAACCTTTGTGTCATAATCCGATAGGTCATAATAGTCTCAAAATTGTCTTAAGTGTCCTAGAGTCTTCATGCATACTCATTTCCTTATTCATCACCTTGTTTACTTCCAAACAATCCAGTCCTTTGTCAAGATATTGTTAGATTGTAATCTAATACCTCTCTAAGTTGATGTGACAACTTAATATTTCATCCGAAATGCTTAAGTATTTTTAATTAGCTTAATGCAAATTAAAATGTCACTCATCCTTCATCCTTCATCCTTTGTTTCATTGTCAATCTCATCGCTTTTGTGATGATTCATCTTTGTTTTTGTCACATTCTATATCCGGATGAGCATGAATTTAATGGGAAGGGAAAACACACTCACTCACATATATCCCTCTACCTCGCACCCAAAACCAAGTCATCCTGTGTACTACTAATCTCGAGTCATCCACCATTTCCATGTCCTCAAAGAAACCAAGAATCAACATCATACCTCCTAAACCACTCCTCATTGATTTAACACAAGATAACACCAAAACTCCATCACCTCAACCTCAAATTTCATCTCCTAGTGCATCTAATGCACCATCTAAAACATTCTCCACCATATCTTAATCTCCATCCATCAATGGATATATCAACTCACAATTGTCTCCACCACTAAAAGTATCACCACCACCTCCTACCCAAGAAATTCCTTCCTTGAACATCACTCTTTCGCTTCCACCTAGTCATCTCCACTTGATCCTCATTTCTCATCTTCACCAATAAATCCACCAAGTCATCTTCACGAGAAGATTCAACCATGTAACCATCTCCTACACTCTACTAAATGTGTCATCACCACTACCACTTAATCCATAAAGGTCAAACCATCTTTCATGATACATAAACCTATGTTCACCCTTGTGTCACTCTTTGAATCAAAGGGCAACCGTTATATCCATACACTCATAAATATGTTTGTCTATGACATCAAAAGTCAAGTGAATTTCATTGTGAAATGCGTCTTTTCCACTTTCTAACAAGTGAAGAACACAAAGAAGATATCCAAGCTTCAAGTGTTGTCAAGTCATCACCACCTCATCCAAGTGAATTTCATTACGAAATGCGTCTTTTCCACTTTCTAGCAAGTGAAGAACACAAAGAAGATATCCAAGCTTCAAGTGTTGTCGAGTCATCACCACCTCATTTCACATATCCACCTTCAGTCGTCAACCAACAAAACTGGTATGTGCTTAAACACATACCTTTTCTTGACCAGATTAAGACCAAAAAGACCAAAAACCCGCAAATAAATGCCAAATATATGTGTTTTTGTGTTTTTATACATGCAGGTAATAAAATATGAGAAAACGACAAAAACCGAGACAAAATCACGAAAAACGAGCACGAGAATGGAAAAGAGAAAATATTTATAGCCGGGAAGTGAAATTGAGCTCAAAATGGTCAAGAGAAGTCCCTGAAGATTCTAAAATAGTCCCTAGAAGAAGTCTTCACAAAATTACAAGAATGGTCCCTGGAATTTAAAGAGTTGGCAAATTTAGTCCCTGGAAGAATATTTTGGAGAAAAGACAACCATGGCCCCTCATATATTCAATAATGTTCAATAGTGGTCCCTGAATAAAGTTTGAAAACATTACAAAATCAGTCCCTCTAATTCAGAATATTACACCTTTGGTCCCTAAACCTAAAACACTAAAAACCTTACAACTAATAAACCTTAAACCCATTATAAACCCAACCCACCATACACACCCTTGGCCCAAAACACAAACAAGCCCACCTCCCATTTAACCCGGCCCCTTTTACCCCATTTAAATAAAAATAAAAAATAACAGAAAAAAGGCGCATGTAAGTTTCCCCCAATTCACCCCCATATGAACCCTAATTTACCCACTGTTAAATCTACCCAAATTAACCAATCATTATCCAATGATTGGGTCTGGAAGGTGTCAGGAACACGTCAGAAGGATCTAGGGAGTATTACGTGGACCAATAAGGAGCTAAACGCAGGATTGAGGTCGTCCATTCCATCAAATCAAGGGTTGAAAATCATTGGAAGCCTCTGGGTTATGATCTAAGGGACGAGGGAATAGCTTCTGGGAGCTTCATGGAGCATCAAACCGGCCTTGGAAGGCTATAAAAAGGGGCCAAGCTCATGGGTGCTAGTCGTGTAGAAATTAAGTCAAAAAAATAGGTGTTATTTGTTAAGCTTTCTTTGTATTCAGCCTTTGTACTCAAGCTTTTGGTTTTTAATAAAATTTAGTTTCCTTAAAAGTCTTTCCCTTTACTGCTTATTTCAATACTGCTTATTTACTGTTTGCTTATTCACTTACTGCTTATTCATTACTACTTCTTTACTAAATAGTTTTAATAAACTTTAGTTTGTCTTTACTGCTTTNAAAAAAAAAAAAGAAGAAGAAAGAAGAGAAGACATAAGCTCTTTATAAGCTCATCATCCTTCTGATAAGCTCACTAAGCTAAGTTCATAGCTTTTGTGAGCCTATCTCACTGCTGCCATAGATTCACAAGTTCTTTCCATAGCAAGTTCCAAGTAAGTTTCCATTTAAGCTTATTTGTCTTTATAGCTTATTTTGTCTTATTTGTAGTTTATATTTAGTAAGCTTAGTCTAATTTAGCTACTTGCACTCGTAGTTTAAGTTGTTTGCCTTTATTCTCTCTTGTTACTGTTACATCTGTCATATTTGTGTGCATCGTTGTTCCTGTTGAGCATTTGTTAGCTTTTAGTTATAGACAGCTTAAGTATCACCTAGATATCTAGTTTGCATAAGTAAATGGTAATATAGAGTCTATGATAAGCAGCTTGTAGTTTTAAGAATTGTTAAAGGTGTGTTTGGCATTAGTGTTCATTTGAGGATAGCATATCATCTAAGTCTCAATCCTGCATGATTTAAGCTCACTTAGGTATAAACAAGTTAGGTTAATTGAGGTTTTGAGGTATAGTATCCTAAAAAGTCAAACTCTTAAAAATTACTAGGTCTTCTAATTGGACAGTTAGTGTAATCTGTATTTTAGGTGCATATTAAGTATTAATAACTTAATCTAGGTTCAAAATTGCATAACACAACAACATTAGTTCATTAGGATCAATAGAAATTGGAAAAAGTCAATTCTCAAGTTCATAATAAAAAGTCAACACTGCAGCCCACATTCAGTTTGAGCAGATCTTCCATCCAATCCCTAGGCTTCATTAGGTGTTTAATCTAGGTATAAATTGTAGTTCTAGTATCTCTGGTGGGTAGACTACAGGTCTCAATAAGCTTATTTCATCCACAAGTCCATATAAGCACTTAAAAAGAAAATCAAAAGTTGCTATTTGCTGAATCACTCCCCTGCTACCCAGTCACATACCCAGATTCATAAGCTCATAATTTGATCACTAGTGGACCATTTGGTGGGATTTTTGGGGCAAAGTACTCACAAGCTGGTAGATTTTAAGTTTCTGCTTTTGGTTTACCCATAAGTGCTTATTTGAGTAGCTTAATCTGCCTATCTTTTCTGTCCCAATTCTGTGTATGCAATAAGCTGTTGGAGTGATTTTCTGCTTATCCATTGAGCTTTTCTATGCTTTTAATAATCATTAGTGCTTATTTAGGTATAATTTAGGTCCTGTAAAAGTTTGGGGTTAATTGCTAAAGTTTTGCTTAAATATTGCTTATTTCCAAACTGCTTATTGTGTCCAATAGCTTATTCAGAGGTCAAAACTTGTTTTGCTTATTTTTCCTAGTATCCTTAGCTTATTTTAGATTTTCCCTAAAAAAAATTAGAATTTTCTAAGCTTATTTGCTATTTATTTTAATTAATTTTAGTTTTTAATCACTTTTTAATAGTTTTAACTTAATAATAATTAAATAAAAATCAAATAAAAATAGTGTTCTGTTTCAAAAGTAGTTTTTAGTTATTCTATAATTTTAGAAAAATAAATTTTACTTTTCCAAATTATTTTCAATTTATTTAGTATTTTTAGTAATTAATAATAATTAATATTAGTTTTTAATTAATAATAAATATATAAAAAAACCAAAAAAAATATATATATATTTTCCAGTTTTTAAATTACTTTTAGGTTATTTTAAAATTTTCAAAATGATTTTTCCCTTTCTCCTAGTTAAATTTCCTTTTTAGTTTAAATTAAGTAATTTAAAATAGTTTTTAAGTAATATTAAATAAATAAAAAGTAAAATAAAAGTATTTTAAGAAAAGTTAAGTTTAAATTTACGTTTTAATCCCTTAGGAATTTAGAATTTGCATTTAGGATTTAGGATTTCCCTAGTTGACTTAGTTTTTCCCGAGAATAGCTCGGGAATTTAGGATACGATCCCGTTTTCCGTTTAAGTTTTTATTTCCGTGTTTTACGTGTTTTTCCGTGCTTTCCATGTTTATTTGTTTTTACGTGCTTTTATTTGTAGCAATTTAGGGTTCCCTTAGCCTGCACGATTCATTTCACGAATCACGAACACGAACCAAGTTTCAGCCTTCGTTGGGACTACGACCCGGGGATACATATTTACCGGTGCTATCCTCGGACTATATTGTTGGTGTATTATATACGCAACCAAAAACACCAAAAAAAAAAGAAAAAAAAAACATGATTCCCAATCATCCACCTTTGTCAAATGATATATTAATCTAAACCATACTTGTAACCCCTTGCCATCATCTTCCCTTTCCATCCATGCTCATCCATCTTCGTTTTTCTACATTTTAAAAGAACGTACCATTTTCATCTTTATTTTCTTTTAACTCTTTTAGAGTATATATTTTGACATATTTCGTCAAAATATGTCGGTCGAATCTTTTCATTAGGTCCTAATCATTACTATGTCTTAAGCATTAGTCATGATTTTTTTTGGGATTTAGGTTGTTGTTAAAACAATAATTGCATGTGTCAAATTTCTTTAGTGAATATACCTTAGACATTCATATTTGTTTCCCGATAAGTGTCATGCATATATCTATCATCATCATTATGTATATGTGCATTCTTTTTCTACTAACTCTGTTTTGTAGGATTATTTTTTCGCTCGATTCTTTGGTAGCCAAAACTAGTTTTGAGCATACACCAATGGAGTATACACCAAGGAGGAGTATACACCAAGGGGGAGCATTGGCGATAGTCATGGCTTCACTCACGATGATGCAAGCTCGCCTTATACATTCTATCTCAAGTATTGAAGTGTAGTAAAAGTCTCGTCTAGTAGTCCACCTTTTTGCTTCGACAAAAGGGGGAGAAGAAGTGTAAACAAGTAACTTATAGATTTTTCTATGAGTTATAGTTTACATAGTTTGTCATCATCAAAAAGGGGGAGATTGTTCGCATAAATATTACGATATTTGATGAGGCGAAAAGTGTACCGCTTTTCGGGGGTCATTTAAGCCCTAAATCGTATTTATTTGATCAAATATTGCCCTAAATCATTCTTTTTGGCATTTTAGGTACTTTGGAGAGAAATTCTGGAAAAGGAAGCATTTTGGACGTTTTTGGAGCATAAAAGTGAAGAATTTGACCAAGTGCCAAATTATGCTGGAATAGTACCTCTGACGGCGTCAAGCTTGGACGTGACGCCGTCAGACCTTGATAAGCCAGAATGTTTTTTGGGAGTTTAAAAGGGGACGGCGTCAAGAAGGCCATCAAGAAACCCTAACCACGGCGAGGTGACGGCGTCAAGGCTATAACGAGACGCCGTCAGATCTGATTTTCTATATATATTCTCATAATTTTTAGTCATTAGGGTGGAACTTTGTGGGGAACTTTTTAGGGATAAACCCTAGACGAATTTTAGCAGCTTTTTCAAGGGTTTTCACCTTGAGATCTTCCATGTTACATTGAAGATAAGTAATCAATTAATCATTCAATATGTCTATGTGTTGTTTGATTCTATCTTGTTCTTGTCTTTCGTTTAACATGCTAGGCTAGGTTTTCTTTGTGTTTGCTTAGATCTAATGAAACCTAACTATTGATTATTGATTGAATGGTGTGTTATTAATTGTATTGGATGAATGTTTATCGATGTTAGGCTTAAGAAAACTGGCAGACTTCCAATTGGTAACATGCTTGAACGTCTTAAGAAACATGAACCAAGGTGTACTAAGGTTATTTGATTGTATTTAATGCATGAGCGAATTCTAGTGATCCCATGTTAGGAGCTTCTTAGCCGGCTCGACATAGGAGTGAAGTAGGAGCTTATAGAATTTGGGAAGTCCGTACACACCCCCACGACCGGTATTAAGGAATACAATCCGTCATCCACGCAATTAATACACACTAATCAATCGGTAAAAGATAGTTAGGGAGTAAGGAAATCTAAGTAAACACACTTCTCTCCATATAAGTTTTCACAAACATTTACTTTCAGTTTATTTTATTTTATTTGCATTTGTAGTTATTTGGGTTAGTTGACTAGCAACTAATTCCGCCCACTCCTTCAAACACGAGATTTTTACTTGCTTTCTAAAAAATATAAAAATACAAAAAGAATCTTCCCTCACCCTTAGACCTGTTAGAGTAGTTTTTTCAATCCTAACGACACTATTCCCCTAGAGAACGATCAATCCCCCGGTACTTGCCACTACACTATACTACATCGGTCAGGTACACTGCCTGGTGGGGATTGCACGCTTCTCAAGATCCCTTGAGAAGTAAAACCTTTTTGCGAGGGGGCAATCTCACGCATCAATATTTAATCTAAACATCCTCTTCATGTTTTGATGATGACAAAGATGTAAGTTACAACACATAACGTAAAGTGTTTAAGTTACTTGTGATCACAAATCATCTATGCATTCATACGTCAACGTTTCTCGACATCTCAATGCTTCAACAATCACTTAAGGTATGTATAAACAAATGTAATACATTTTATGATCAAAGGGATTTTTATTTAGACATTACAAATTTTATAAAATGTTATAAACATTTTATATATTTTAGAAAAACACTTTTGGTAATTAAAGGGAAATGTTTTAATTAAAAGAAAATGTTATAAAATGTTATAAACATTTTATATATTTTAGAAAAACACTTTTGGTAATTAAAGGAAAACGTTTAATTCATAATAAATATATGAATTCAAATTTTAGCAAAAAACAGTTAAAATTTCACTAGATAAACCTTCCCTAGAAAAAGACAAGAAAATTGCCGTTTTCGTCTGGGCGGCCCCCTTAATTATAAGGGTGGCCCTCTTAATTTTAAGGGGGCCGGCACCTATTTAAGGGGGCCGGCCGCTCCTTTTGTCAGAAATGTTTGGCAATAAATACAGGTTCATTTCTGCAATTTATCCAGACTTTCTGCACAAAAATTTTCAGTCCCAATCCTTTCCAAACATCTTTCTAAATCCTTTGATCATAAGATTATAAGTCTTTGTTTTCAAGTGATCCAATCCTTCACCACTCAATGTGCAAGAGAAGAATCCTCCCTATCATAAAGCCAAAGATATATTAGAGTCTAGTTAGTGTTGATGTGAAGTTGTGAGTTATGTATGTATATGTAATAAGTAGATCAAGATCTTACTTAGTAGTGACTCAATGAGTGAGTAAGAAGTAGTGGGAAGAATTAGTAGTGTGGAGAAGTCATTTAGTTGTGAAGATGTAGGTGTGTGAATAAGTAGTGGAGTATAGAAGAAGTTTTGAAGTAGTGAAGAAGTTGTGAAGTCGTGAAGTCATGTAGAAGTTGTGTAGTGATCGAAGTCGTTTCGTGAGATTGGTTCTAGCTGCTATTAGAACCCGACATTTAGCTTAGTGTCGTTAATTGATGTAAGCAAAAGTTGTGTACGGTTTTCTCCGCCAAAAGGGAGCTTGTTGAGTAGTGACGAAAACTCTTGAGTAGGCGACTCGGGGAGTGGAGTAGGGCAAGGAAGGTGTCCTTGTAGCCGAACCACTATAAATCATCGTGCCCGGTTTGCTTTTCCTTTCTCTTAACTCTTTTTTATCGCTTTATATCTATGCTTGCAAATATGTGTTGATTGTTGCTTATATTGTTTTGATGTTGATTGTGTGATAAATAGAAGTTAATATTGTCATAGGATGAATAATTATATGATATGGTCTAATAGACTTAGATGCATTATTCACACTTCTCATCTTGAGTTTAACTTAATCGATAATTTGATACAAAACGTTTTAAGAATTTAAAAGGAAAACATATTCACATAAAGATCAACCAAAGCTCCATTCATAAAACTAAGTTTTGAAAATAAATCCAAAAGCATACATATATAATTGATCATATTGATTATATGTTGTTTTCATACTAAACTCTAATTGAAGGTTTTTCAAATGAACTTTGAACAAATTAAAAAGATGTAAAACTATTCAACCCCCCTTCTAGTTTTCCACAAAATCCTTTCGAATACAAACATTTGTGTTTTGTCAATTTGATGAGACGAAAAGTGTACCCGTTTTAGGGGGTCATTTAAGCCCTAATTCGAGTAAATGTGATCATATATTGCCCTAAATCGTTCCTTTTGTCATTTTAGGTACTTTTGAGAAGAATTCTGGAAAACATGCATATTTGGACGTTTTTGGAGCATAAAAGTGAAGAAAACGACAAAGTCTCAAAAGAAGCTGGATTTCCTACCTGACGGCGTCAGAGTCACAAGGTGACGCCGCAGCCAACGTTGACAAAGGAGCAAAATCAGATTACACTAGACGCCCTATGAAGAAAACAAGATGTTTACACCTGACGGCGTCAGGTGTTAAATGGAGTAGGCCGTCAGGTGTAATGCTAAAGAGTGACGGACCAGAGTGAATTAAAGGGTGACGGCGTCAGAAGTAGATCTAGGCCATCCGAGAACCCTTGTGGCGGCGAGCTGACGGCGTCAGACCCTATAACCTGACGCCGTCAGAATGTATTTTCTATATATACTTTTCTATTTTTCCTACTTTAGTGTGGAACTTTTGGTGCAACTTAGGGCAAAACCCTAAAGACGATTTTAGCTGGAATTTTAAGGGTTTTTCAACCTTGAAACCTTCATGTTCAATTAAAGATAAGTCCTCACTTAAATTAATCAATATGTCTATGTGTTGGTTAATCATATCTTATGCTTGTCTTTCAATTAACATGCTAGGCTAGGTTTTTCTTGTGTTTGCTTAGATCTAATGAAACCTAACTATTAATTATTGGTTGATTGGTGTGTTATTAGTTGTTTGGGTGAATGTTTCATCAATGTTAGGCTTAAGAAAACTGGCAATACTCCTATATGGTAATATGCTTGAACATCTTAAGAAACATGTAACCAATGCATACTAGGTTATTAAGGTAGTATTTAACGCATGAGCCACTGTTTACAATCCCTATGATTATGTGTACATATAGTTGTAGGAGGAGATAAGAGCTCATAGAATTGGGGAGATATGTATGCCACTCCATGAACTGTTAAGGAATACACCCGTCATCCACGCAACTAATACACACACCAATTAACCGATAAAAGATAGTTAGGGAGTAAGGAAATCTAAGTAAACACATTTGTCTCCATATAAGTTTTCACAACCATAATAGTTTTAGTTATTTTATTTTATTTGCAATTGTAGTTTTTGGGTTAGTTGACTAGCAACTAATTCCGCTAACTCCTTCAAAAACCAAGATTTTTACTTGCTTTTATAAAAATATAAAAATACAAAAATAATCTTCCTTCACCCTTAGACCTGTTAGAGTAGTTTTTCTAACCTAACGAACACTATTCCCTGTGAGAGAACGATCAATCCCCCATACTTACCACTACACTATACTACACCGACCATGTACACTGCCTGGTGGGATTGCAAGCTTCTCGAGATCCCTCGAGAGGTAAAGCCTGTTGCGTGGTCGCAATCCCACGTCATCAAGTTTTTGGCGCCGCTGCCGGGGAATAGTTATTTTTTAGGTAGAATTTTTATTTTATTAGGTCTACTCACTAGATTCCTTTCTAGTGAGATTTTTATTTTATTTTTCTAGGATTTCTTTAGTCTATCTATTTTCTTTGTGTTTTTGGTCGTAACCATTACCATCCACCATCATGGAAGGTGGTAACCTCCTTGATCCCAACAACCCACCTCAACCAAACCAACCTCCTAGAGCCCGTACCTTAGGAGAGTATTCCCGACCTAGCCACCTTCGCTATTGATGCATGGTTTTGTAACCTTACAACAGGTTTTACCTCTCGAGGGATCTCAAGAGGCTTACAACCCCACCAGGCAGTGTACCTGACCGATGTAGTATAGGATAGTGGTAAGTACGGGGGATTGATCGTTCTCTCACAGGGAATAGTGTTCATTAGGATAGAAGGACTACTCTAATAGGTCTAGAGGTGGAGGAAGATTCTTTTTGTATTTTTATATTTTATGGAAAGCAAATTAAAATCTCGGTTTTGAAGAGTGGGCGGAATTAGTTGCTAGTCAACTAACCCAAAACTACTACAATTGCAAATAAAATAAAATATCTAAAACTATGGTGGTTGTGAAAACTATATGGAGAAAAGTGTGTTTACTTAGACTTCATTACTCCCTAACTATCTTTTACCGGTTAATTGATATGTATGTTACTTGTGTGGATGAAGGGTGTATTCCTAATAACTCATGGAGTGGCATACATATCTCTCCAATTCTATGAGCTCTTATCTCCTCCTATGCCATGCACTACATAACCATAGGGATTGTAAACAGTGGCTCATGCGTTAAATACTACCTTAATAGCCTAGTATGCCTTGGCTACATGTTTCCCAAGACGTTCAAGCAGGTTACCGTATAAGGAGGTCAGCTAGTTTTCTTGAGCCTAACATCGATGGAACAATCATCCCAACAAACAACAACACATCAATCAACCAATAATTAATAGTTAGGTTTCATTAGATCTAAGCAAACACAAGAAGAATTTAGCCGAGCATGTTAATTGAAAGACAAGCAAGATAGATAATTAACCAACACATAGACATATTGATTAAATTAAAGTGAGGACTTATCTTCAATTGAACATGAGGGTTCCAAGGGTTGGAAACCCTAAAAAGTACAGTAAATTCGTCCTAGGGTTTGGTGCCAAAAGTTCCCCACAAAGTTCCACACAATGAATGAAAAATAGAAAACTATATATAGATTTTACACTCTGACGGCGTCAGGTTATAGGGTCTGACGCCGTCAGCCCGCCGCCATTAGGTTTCTCGGATGGCCTATATCCACTTCTGACGCCGTCACTCTTTGTTCCCTTCTGGGCCGTCACTCTTTGTTCCCTTCTGGGCCGTCACTCTTTAAATTATAACCTGACGGCCTACACCATATAACACCTGACGGCGTCAGGTGTAAAACTTCCAAATCTTTCTGGCCCGTCATTTGTAAAATGGTTTCCACTCCTTTGTCAACGTTTGCTGACGGCGTCACCTTGTGTCTCTGACGCCGTCAGGTAGTAATTCCAGCTTCTTTTGAGACTTTGTCGTTTTCTTCACTTTTATGCTCCAAAAACGTCCAAATATGCATGTTTTCCAGAATTCCTCTCAAAAGTACCTAAAATGACAAAAGGAACGATTTAGGGCATTATTTGATCACATTTACACGAATTAAGGCTTAAATGACCCCTTAAAAGCATAACACTTTTCGTCTTATCAAATACCCTTACACTTGGGATTTGCTTGTCCTCAAGCAAATGAGCTTTTATTCCAAGCAAAATATGAGTTAGGGGTCTTTTAACACGAATATAAAAGTAATTACAACAAATAGTCATTCGACCCTAATCATAACAAGCACGGAAATCATACACTAGCACCTCACAAATAGTGTTTGGATACTCTCATCTCTCAAGTGTCATAGAATTATATCTCGTAAATGAAAACAGAAAATACCACTCACTACCTGTCATAGCAAATAGATTACCATAGGCTTGGGAGA
This sequence comes from Artemisia annua, assembly GCA_014162995.1. NCBI lineage: Eukaryota > Viridiplantae > Streptophyta > Magnoliopsida > Asterales > Asteraceae > Artemisia > Artemisia annua. The sequence continues at coordinate 110,876 of LBNU01024223.1, read as the reverse complement.
GGATCAATTACTCCTCCACTAGGCGTAAGCACCTAAGATAAACTATCAAAGAGGGCTTTCCAAAGGGTTATAACGTAAGGTGTAGGGATATGATAAACACGTTTTGGTTGGAATAAAGGTTATTTTAATGGTGGCGAGTTAATTATCATGATCAAATACATGCACTATACACCGTTGCTTAAGCCAAGACTCGACTCAATCTAAAGCTAAAAATGAAACAAAAACTAAAAAGAAACATAAAAGGAAACGGGATGGTAGTCCGTATGTTTTTTTCTACTTCTATTTTTCATATTTTTTTGTATTTTTCTTGATTTTTCGATTTTTTTTTCATACACTCTTGCCCTACCATCGAAAATAATACATCATAGGGGAGTTGCATTCCCCTTACACTTGAATTTTTACATAACTTTACAATTACTATTCTAATGACTCGAATTAAGATAATTGAAAAACTTGGAGTACTTTTAAAATATTTCGCACATATGGGGGTAATAATGTTGTTCTTCCCCATTACTCCATTACACTAGTACTTTACCCATGAGTCCCAATCGTCCCAAAACATATGTACAAGGATATGACTCGACTTAGCAACCATGTAATTGACTAGATAATTAACTAAGGGTTTAACACAAGTTGTCTCAATAATGCACTAAAGGTGAGTGCATACAAGGTAGGCTAAGGCGATTTGGGTGTACATTTAAGTGGGGTGTAACAAATTCTCACTTTGAGTAAGATGCTCAAATGTCGAAACGAAAAGATAGGCTCGGAGGGGTATACTAGGGGTACCGTGTACCAAAAATGGATACAACGCAAAGGGTGTGGGAGAATTACTTGACCAATGAAGTCAATGTAATTATAACAAAAATACGGGTGTAAAACAATGGGTTAATCCTAATGCCTCTTATCATGTAGTAGATCTTAACTACACGAATGTAGTCTCACTTGTGGATTTGAGGTGGTCCTAACGCAAGTTCTAGAATCTAAATGCTCCCGGTACTCACATCATAGCACCAAAGATGGATGCTTTTCCTACCAATTTTAGGGGTGAACCTCACATATTTGGGGTGGAAAATTTTTTTAGTGGTATGGTTTTGTGCTAGTCATACAATTTCCTATCCATGAGACGCTCATTAAGATCAAGGTTTCACTTCTAAATGTTGTAAAAAATTTTAAATTGGCGCTAAAATTGCCCTAACAAATATTTCTCTTGGTTTTATTACACATTTACTATCAAACAAAGCAAAACACCAAGCGTAATAGTATTCTCAACGGTGCCTTCATTTACCCCCCCCCCTTACACTTAAACCGAACATTGTCCCCAATGTTCAAATAGAAGATGTAAAAGTAAATAAAATGAAAGAATGAAATCAAATACTCCCCTGAATCGTTTGATGTGGATAGTGAAGTAACATGGTTAGATCTTCTTCCAAGAAAGATGAACGCTCAAAGCTTCCCTTCGAAAATAATAATCGTCTTCTTGTCCAAAATAACCTGTTATCCTGAAAAAGATAAAGGCCAACCTCGCATAAAATTGGCGGTATAATCTATATAAGGATATAATGCTTGTCGAATGAATATTTTTGTAGAATTCCTGGAGATTATAAGTTAAAGAATTGACAAAACTTTTTATGTTTCCGGAAGAAATACAAAACTTTCAAAAATTGCAGAAAATTATAGCCTGACGCCGTCAGAATGATCTGACAGAATTCTCATGTTAAGTTTCTGGAAAAATTCTGGAAAAACTAGATCTTACTTCCTGGAATTCCTGCAAAAATTCATTATGACTCGATACAAGCATTTGACTCAAACAAATACTAATATGTATGTTAATTTCATTGTTATGATTCATGTTCATTCGTTCTTTATAAACCGATTTAGATTTCCCTTACACTTAGCTTTTGCGAAATACCTTTATATGTAGTTAAGACGAAGTTAAAAACAAAATAAAGCATTTTCACATTTTAATTTGAAGCATGAATCAATAACAAGAAATATAACTTACATACGGAAACAAATAAAATCAAATAAACACACAAACAAACACAAAGCATGGGTTGCCTCCCAAGAAGCGCTTTTCTTTATTTACGAGTCTTGTAGCTAGACTCAAAGTCACGGGTTCTACGTTTTACTGTTTCGCCTCTCCATTGCCTCTCTAATCCTCCTAACAATCTCCATGTCAACTTTATATTTAGGTCCTAGGCTCAAGCAATTTTTATAATAAAGGCTTCTCTTATCCCAAACATAGTTCATGCCTTTCTCCTTATCCTCATCATTGATGTCCTCAACTGCACCATTGTAATCTTTGTCTAACCGAGGCACAAACCGTAATTCTTTTGCTTTATAGGGCATCCTATAAGTGATTCTTATCAATGTTATTAGAAAACTGAACCGTGCCTTCTAAACGATTATACTTCAAATTAGACACCTCAACAAATGGTTTTCCTAACACAACGTGAGATAAGCGGCTGTCAATAACACTTGCTAAACCTTCAAGGACCATGAAATCGGTGACAAAGGTGAAATTTCCGACAAGGACATGAATACCCTTAACCCTTCCAACGAAGTTACAAACTCCACCGGGATATTTTGGGTCTTTCCTAGGTTCAAGAGGTTAGTTCATGATGTGGCTATAAAGGCTTGAGGACATTACGTTGATTGGGGATTCACAGTCAATGTAAGCATGCTCAACATATTGGTACCCAATCATACATGGTATCTTCACATTCCCAGGATTACCCCTCTTGATTTTTGGGTCGATTCTAACAAAGGGTGGTCTAGGGTTATCAACTAGGTTGTTATAGTAGGCAATCTCTTCCTTAGTGGGGTATAGATTGTAATGATCATCCAACCTAGGATCTATCTCCTCTTCATAGAGTTTCTCAACCAACTCATCAACCGTAAGATTATTATCTTCTAAGTAATTATCTGAGTACATGGCGGTTGCTAAGTCGTTAAGGGCATAGTCAAGCTCTATATCAATCATACTATTGAGCTCCCTAAGTTCACTTATCTCTTCCTCAATTTGGCTACGTAACCAAGCCACTTCGTCTACATGGTTAGATCTTCTTCCAAGAAAGACGAACGCTCAAAGCTTCCCTTCCATAATAATAATCGTCTTCTTGTCCAAAATAACCTGTTAACCTGAAAAAGATAAAGGCCAACCTCGCATAAAATCGGCGCTATAATCTATATAAGGATATAATGCTTGTGGAATGAATATTTTTGCAGAATTCCTGGAGATTATAAGTTAAAGAATTGACAAAACTTTTTATGTTTCCGGAAGAAATACAAAACTTTCAAAAATTGCAGAAAATTATAGTCTGAATGATCTGACAGAATTCTCATGTTAAGTTCCCAGAAAAAAATCTGGAAAAACTAAATCTTACTTCCTGGAATTCCTGCAAAAATTCATTATGACTCGATACAAGCATTTGACTCAAACACGTACTAATATGTATGTTAATTTCATTGTTATGATTCATGTTCATTCGTTCTTTATAAACCGATTTAGATTTCCCTTACACTTAGCTTTTGCGAAATACCTTTATATGTTGTTAAGACGAAGTTAAAAACAAAATAAAGCATTTTCACATTTTAGTTTGAAGCATGAATCAATAACAAGAAATATAACTTACATACGGAAACAAATAAAATCAAATAGACAAACAAAAACACACAAAGCATGGGTTGCCTCCCAAGAAGCGCTTTTCTTTATTTACGAGTCTTGTAGCTAGACTCAAATTCACGGGTTCTATGTTTTACCGTTTCGCTTCTCCATTGCCTCTCTAATCCTCCTAACAATCTCCATGTCAACTTTATATTTAGGTCCTAGGCTCAAGCAATTTTTATAATAAAGGCTTCTTTTATCCCAAACATAGTTCATGCCTTTCTCCTTATCCTCATCATTGATTTCCTCAACTGCACCAATGTAATATTTGTCTAACCGAGGCACAAACCGGAATTCTTTTGCTATAGGGCATCCTATAAGTGATTTTATCAATGTCATTAGAAAACTGGATCGTGCCTTCTAAACGATTATACTTCAAATTAGACACCTCAACAAATGGTTTTCCTAACACAACGTGAGATAAGCGGCTGTCAATAACACTTGCTAAATCTTCAAGGACCATAAAATCGGTGACAAAGGTGAAATTTCTGACAAGAACATGAATACCCTTAACCCTTCCAACGAAGTTACAAACTCCGCCCGGATACTTTGGGTCTTTCCTAGGTTCAAGTGGTTTATTCATAACGTGGCTATAAAGGCTTGAGGATATTACGTTGATTGGGGATTCACAGTCAATGTAAGCATGCTCAACATATTGGTACCCAATCATACATGGTATCTTCACATTCCCAGGATCACCCCTCTTAATTTTTGGGTCGATTCTAACAAAGGGTGGTCTAGGGTTATCAACTAGGTTGTTATAGTAGGCAATCTCTTCCTTAGTGGGGTATAGATTATAATGATCATCCAACCTAGGATCTATCTCCTCTTCATAGAGTTTCTCAACCAACTCATCAACCGTAAGATTATTATCTTCTAAGTAATTATCTGAGTACATGGCGGTTGCTAAGTCGTTAAGGGCATAGTCAAGCTCTACATCAATCATACTATTGAGCTCCCTAAGGTCACTTATCTCTTCCTCAATTTGGCTACGTAACCAAGCCACTTCGTCCGGTGTAAGGGGTGGATTCGCGTTTTCCATAATGGCCAACGGAATAATTAATGGGCAAGTTATGACGAACAAAAGCACAAAGAAAATAGATAGACTAAAGAAATCCTAGAAAAATAAAATAAAAATCTCACTAGAAAAGATTCTAGCGAGTAGACCTAATAAAATAAAAATTCTACCTAAACAATAACTATTCCCCGACAGCGGCGCCAAAAACTTGATGCGTGGTTTTGTAACCTTACAACAGGGTTTACCTCTCGAGGGATCTCAAGAGGCTTACAACCCCACCAGGCAGTGTACCTGACCGATGTAGTATAGGATAGTGGTAAGAACGGGGGATTGATCGTTCTCTCACAGGGAATAGTGTTCGTTAGGATAGAAGGACTACTCTAATAGGTCTAGAGGTGGAGGAAGATTCTTTTTGTATTTTTATATTTTATGGAAAGCAAATTAAAATCTCGGTTTTGAAGAGTGGGCGGAATTAGTTGCTAGTCAACTAACCCAAAACTACTACAATTGCAAATAAAATAAAATATCTAAAACTATGGTGGTTGTAAAAACTATATGGAGAAAAGTGTGTTTACTTAGACTTCATTACTCCCTAACTATCTTTTACCGGTTAATTGATATGTATGTTACTTGTGTGGATGAAGGGTGTATTCCTAATAACTCATGGAGTGACATACATATCTCTCAAATTCTATGAGCTCTTATCTCCTCCTATGCCATGCACTACATAACCATAGGGATTGTAAACAGTGGCTCATGCGTTAAATACTACCTTAATAGCCTAGTATGCCTTGGCTACATGTTTCCCAAGACGTTCAAGCAGGTTACCGTATAAGGAGGTTAGCCAGTTTTCTTGAGCCTAACATCGATGGAACAATCATCCCAACAAACAACAACACATCAATCAACCAATAATTAATAGTTAGGTTTCATTAGATCTAAGCAAACACAAGAAGAATTTAGCCGAGCATGTTAATTGAAAGACAAGCAAGATAGATAATTAACCAACACATAGACATATTGATTAAATTAAAGTGAGGACTTATCTTCAATTGAACATGAGGGTTCCAAGGGTTGGAAACCCTAAAAAGTACAGTAAATTTGTCCTAGGGTTTGGTGCCAAAAGTTCCCCACAAAGTTCCACACAATGAATGAAAAATAGAAAACTATATATAGATTTTACACTCTGACGGCGTCAGGTTATAGGGTCTGACGCCGTCAGCCCGCCGCCATTAGGTTTCTCGGATGGCCTAGATCCACTTCTGACGCCGTCACTCTTTGTTCCCTTCTGGGCCGTCACTCTTTAAATTATAACCTGACGGCCTACACCATATAACACCTGACGGCGTCAGGTGTAAAACTTCCAAATCTTTCTGGCCCGTCATTTGTAAAATGGTTTCCACTCCTTTGTCAACGTTTGCTGACGGCGTCACCTTGTGACTCTGACGCCGTCAGGTAGTAATTCCAGCTTCTTTTGAGACTTTGTCGTTTTCTTCACTTTTATGCTCCAAAAACGTCCAAATATGCATGTTTTCCAGAATTCCTCTCAAAAGTACCTAAAATGACAAAAGGAACGATTTAGGGCATTATTTGATCACATTTACACGAATTAAGGCTTAAATGACCCCTTAAAAGCGTAACACTTTTCGTCTCATTAGCTATCGCAACACCATTGAGCTCACTCAAGGAGCCAATGTCACTCCCTTGCGATCCGACACCATCCGGTTGGTGCAAAGCGGATGCGCATTCCATGGACTTCATTCCGAAGATCCAAATCAACATCTCAAGGATTTCCTCAAAATCGTAGATTCCATAGACCTTGATGTTGCCACTCGAAAGATGACCCGATTGCGTCTCTTCCAATTCTCTCTGCGGGACCAAGCTAGTCAATGGCTTGAGCGACTTCCCGCAGGATCCATCACCTCTAGGGATGATCTCACAACTCGTTTCCTTGCTCAATTTTTCCCATCGGGGAGAACTACCAAGCTAAGGAATGATATCTTGGCGTTCCAACAATGCCAAGGCGAAACCCTCAACAAGGCATGGACTCGATTCAAGGACTTNTTCCTCAAAATCGTAGATTCCATAGACCTTGATGTTGCCACTCGAAAGATGACCCGATTGCGTCTCTTCCAATTCTCTCTGCGGGACCAAGCTAGTCAATGGCTTGAGCGACTTCCCGCAGGATCCATCACCTCTAGGGATGATCTCACAACTCGTTTCCTTGCTCAATTTTTCCCATCGGGGAGAACTACCAAGCTAAGGAATGATATCTTGGCGTTCCAACAATGCCAAGGCGAAACCCTCAACAAGGCATGGACTCGATTCAAGGACTTACTCCAAAAAGTCCCTCACCATGGCATAGATCCTTGGTTACAGATCCAACGATTCTATGACGGCGCAAATCACCATACTAAAAGAGCCATAGATTACGCCGCCAAGGGAAGACTGAGTAGGCTCAACGTCAACAAGTGTTGGGAAGTCATTGAGGACTTAGCACAGTACGAAGAAGAAGAATGGATGGACTCAACATTCTCGGAAGAAGGGATTCTAAATTGCATAAGCGTAACGCAAGATCAATGGTTTAATAACATAAAAAAACAGATTGAGGTGCTTATGAAAGCTGAGGCGCCTTTGGTTGAGGGATATGAGGATGTAAACACAATTGGTATACATACACCCCTCACCCCTCGCGACAAGATGAGTTCGAAGGGATAATGCTAACTTTCATGAACAATCAAGAAATACAGATCCAACGATTGGAGACTCAGTTGAAAAACACCCAAGACGTTTTTATGGAACTTGCAGAAAAATTTATCTCAAAAATAAAGGAGAAAATTAGGGAAGAAGCCTCATACAAGAAGATTGAACAGATCTTTGAACTTCCAATCCCTAATGAACCATGTAACGCGGTGAGTGGTGAAACCCCTCTTCCCTAGACTTCACCCTTACGCTCCTCCCGTCCTTTGAACCCCCTTGCGAAGTAAAGAACCCTCAGGTCCATAGTATCTTTGTGGGAAGCATTGTAGTTACACTCCCTAGCTTTCACGAAGTTAGAAAACGGTCATTCGGTTTTAAGCCTGGAGTAAAAGACACCCAATCCAAGCGTTCCCTCGTTTCAAAAATTCATTTGGAAAACTCCCCCCACTCGATTAATACTTGCCGCAACGGAGATTGGGGATTAAATAGGGCAACGACCGCCCTGGGAAAGTTAAGATTACGCCCAACGATTGTAACAAAACATATGACCCGGGAGGGATTTGCTAACTAAGAAGCACTTCGGTGGTCAAAGTTACAATGCCACAAAACAACTCTTAAAAAGAACAAGGGCTTAATTGTAATTTCTGAAAGTTGCCTAGCCGTATACACCTGACGGCGTCAGAACTTACACCTGACGGCGTCAGCTCGTCTGCCCAGCTTTTATAACTTCTAATCCATCACTTTCATCACAAACCCCACAAATACTATCCACCCCACCTTTCACCACCGAATCTCCAAGATCCAATTCGTGCCATTTCACCGTCATTCTCCACGTGGTAAGTATCTCTTCTCCATATTTCCTACTCTAATTATCTATTCGATCCATCAATTTTGGATATCCCCAAAAATACGAAACCCTAGGATCAATTTGAGGTTGAAAACTTAGCAATGCCTTGTAGTTGATGTAATGTTAGCAATGATTAAGGCACTAATTAGTTAAACTTCAATTAGGTTTAGTATTGCGTTAGGGGATTGCGGATTTGACCACCACCCTTTGGCTTATTGGCCATTTTCCTGTCACAAGGGGTGTTTGGGTCAAGGATCTACAAGTTTCATACTTGAACTTTCCCTCGTAAGCTCGAATTCAAAATCTGCAGAGTCTGACGGCGTCAGCCCGTTAGGCGTGACGGCGTCAGGACTGTATGATGTCCCATCTTGCTTTCAATCTTGTTCCTAAGCCCCCTCGCTCTTCTTGCTTTGTTTCAGGATATGAGTAAGCGATCTAGGAGCCACAGGACTGGGTCATCTAGGCCTCCCCCCAAGTTAGTTTGGCAGATGTGGTGAGAAGTTGGAGTGTTTTTTATGGAAATGAGGCAACCACAAAGTACCACGAGCTGCGCAACCATGACATCGACCATGGTGCCATCATTGATTGGAATTTCTTGGCTAACAGTGGTCTTGAGCAAGCCTTTGTTGACAGCTTACGGACCGATGACTTCACGGGTCCACAATGGTTGAGCTTGTTTAGGTTGCATGAGCAGGTGTACGATGAGCTTGTGCGTGAGTTTTTGGCTACTTATTACCTGGATGTTGGGGCAGCTAGGAATGATGTGGGGGCCACATCAATTTACTTTAGGCTATGAGGGGAGAACCGTTCTTGTTCTGTTCTTGAGTTAGGTTGGAGATTGGGACTTTATGGCCAGCATGAGGCAACCTAAGGGGGATTCATGGCTAGTTTGAGTCAGGGGATGACCGTCAGGGATGACATGAGGAGTGCACTGTTTTGGCCTACTATTGGAGCTGGGGTATATGCGTCTGGGGTCACGGCCTCTGCTATTAGGGACCCAAGGGTTAGGCTAGCTCATTGGTGTATTTCTTTCACCCTGTCTGGGAGGCATAGCTCCCAGCATAGGATCACCCTTTTGGACCTCTTCTTCTTGTACACGATTTTTTCCCAGGAGGGTTACTGCAACATCCCATTTTTGGTAGCTAGTTACCTTCAAGGTGCAGTCGGGGAGAGGAGCAATGACGTGATCTATGGGGGGATGTTTATCACCAAGCTGGCTAGGTCATACAGGGTCCTGACACCTGAGATTAGGGACTATCTGAGCTCNCTTTGTGACACTTTTCCACATCTCGTGCTCGTTTTAGGCTTTTTGGTTGACTTTTGTGCTATTTATGCAATATCCGTCCCTGCACGATCACAAACACAAAAACAAGATATCTTTGGCGTTTAGCGTTAGTTTTTGGTCTATTCTACACTTAAACTAAGGTCAAAGATATGTGTAATTCAGCACATATCAGCAGGCTCACTAGGGAGCATGGATGGGTCAGGTTGACACTTGGAGAGCCAGGGTTGATGATAGGTTCGACTGGATGTATGATCACACTATTCGACAGATGCAGCATCCATCTACGCGTGATCAGTTGGACCCACACCTGCAGATTGACCCTTTCCCTGGACGTGAGCAGGACTACCCACCCTACGGGTACTATGGACATCTCCCATATGGCTACGACTACCGCCAGGGTCCCCCACCTCAGTGATTATATGATTTGGTTTATTGATGTTTGAACTACTTGATCTTTGGATGTATGATTCTGAACAATTTGGCATGTAATAGTTTAGGATTCGGCCTCTGTTGGCCTTTAAACTCTTGTGACAATTTCTTCTCTTTATTTCGTGTAGGATTTTCCTCGTCTTGTTTGTTGGTTTATTTGCTTTGTTTTGTCGTTTGTTTATTCGATTGTTGTTTGATTTTATTTGTTTCCGTATGTATGATATTTCTTGTTATTGATTCATGCTTCAAACTAACTTGTGAAAATGCTTTATTTTGTTTTTAACTTCGTCTTAAATACATATAAAGGTATTTTGCAAAAGCTAAGTGTAAGGGAAATCTAAATCGGTTTATAAAGAACGAATGAACATGAATCATAACAATGTAAATTAACATACATATTAGTATTTGTTTGAGTCAAATGCTTGTATCGAGTCATAATGAATTTTTGCAGGAATTCCAGGAAGTAAGCTCTAGTTTTTCCAGAATTTTTCCCGGAAACTTAACATGAGAATTCTGTCAGATCATTTCTGACGGCGTCAGGCTATAATTTTCTGCAATTTTTGAAAGTTTTGTCTTTCTTCCGGAATCATAAAAAGTTTTGTTAATTCTTTAACTTATAATCTCCAGGAATTCTGCAAAAATATTCATTCCACAAGCATTATATCCTATTATAGATTATACCGCCGATTTTATGCGAGGTTGGCCTTTATCTTTTTCAGGTTAACAGGTTATTTTGGACAAGAAGATGATTTATATTTTGGAAGGGAAGCTTTGAGCGTTCATCTTTCTTGGAAGAAGATCTAACCATGTTACTTCACTATCCGCATCAAACGAATCAGGGGAGTATTTGATTTCATTCTTTCATTTTATTTACTTTTACATCTTCCATTTGAACATTGGGGACAATGTTCGGTTTAAGTGTAAGGGGGTAAATGAAGGCACCGTAGAGAATACAATTGCGCTTGATTTTTGTTTGTTTGATAGTAAATTTGTAATAAAACTGAGAGAAATATTTGTTAGGGCAATTTTAGCGCCAATTTAAAATTTTTTACAACATTTAGAAGTGAAACTTTGGTCTTAATGAGCGTCTCATGGATAGGAAAGTGTATGACTAGCACAAAACCGTACCACAAAAAAATTTTCCCCCAAATATGTGAGGTTCACCCCTAGAATTGGTACGAAAAGCATCCATCTTTGGTGCTATGATGTGAGTACCGGTAGCACTTAGATTCTAGAACTTGCGTTAGGATCATCTCAAATCCACAAGTGAGACTACATCCGTGTAGTTAAGATCTACTACATGATAAGAGGCATTAGGATTAACCCTTTGTTTTACACCCGTGTTTTTGTTATAATTACGTTGGCTACATTGGTCAAGTAATTCTCCCACACCCTTTGCGTTGTACCCATTTTTGGTACACGATACCCCTAGTACAACCCTCCGAGCCTATCTTTTCGTTTCGACCTTTGAGCATCTTACTCAAAGTGAGAATTTGTTACACCCCACTTAAATGTACACCCAAATCGCCTTAGCCTACCTTGTATGCACTCACCTTTGGTGCATTATTGTGACAACATTTGTTAAACCCTTTGTTAATTATCTAGTCGATTACATGGTTGCTAAGTCGAGTCATATCCTTGTACATATTGTTTTGGGATGATTGGGACTCATGGGTAAAGTACTAGTGTAATGGAGTAATGGGGAAGAACAACATTATTAACCCCATATGTGCTAAATATTTTAAAAGTACTCCAAGTTTTTAAATTATTTTAATTCGAGTCACTAGAATAGTAATTGTAAAGTTATGTAAAAGTTCAAGTGTAAGGGGAGAACTGAGGCCCCTATGATGTATTATTTTAGATGGTAGGGCAAGAGTGTATGAAANGAAAAAGAAAAGTAGAAAAAACATACAGACTACCATCCCGTTTCCTTTTATATTTCTTTTAAGTTTTTGTTATTTTGTTTTTAGCTTAAGATTGAGTCGAGTCTTGGCTTAGCAACGTTGTATAGTGCATGTATTTGATCATGATAATTAACTCGCCACCATTAAAATACCCTTTATTCCAACCAAACCGTGTTTATCATATCCCTACACCTTACGTTACAACCCTTTGGAAAGCCGTATTTTATAGTTTATCTTAGGTGCTTACGCCTAGTGGAGGAGTAATTGATCCTCTCCCAAGCCTATGGTAATCTATTTGCTATGACAGGTAGTGAGTGATATTTTCCATTTTCATTTATGAGATATAATTCTATGACACTTGAGAGATGAGAATATCCAAACACTATTTGTGAGGTGCTAGTGTATGATTTCCGTGCTTTTTATGATTAGGGTCGAATGACTATTTGTTGTAATTACTTTTATATTTGTGTTAAATAACTCCTAACTCGTATTTTGATTGGGATAAAAGCTCATTTGCTTGAGGACAAGCAAATCTCAAGTGTAAGGGTATTTGATGAGACGAAAAGTGTACCCGTTTTAGGGGGTCATTTAAGCCCTAATTCGAGTAAATGTGATCAAATATTGCCCTAAATCGTTCCTTTTGTCATTTTAGGTACTTTTGAAAAGAATTCTGGAAAACATGCATATTTGGACGTTTTTGGAGCATAAAGGTGAAGAAAACGACAAAGTCTCAAAAGAAGCTGGATTTCCTACTTGACGGCGTCAGAGTCACAAGGTGACGCCGTCAGCCAACGTTGACAAAGGAGTAAAATCAGATTACACTAGATGCCCTATGAAGAAAACAAGAAGTTTACACCTGACGGCGTCAGGTGTTAAATGGAGTAGGCCGTCAGGTGTAATGCTAAAGAGTGACAGCCCAGAGTGAATTAAAGGGTGACAGCGTCAGAAGTAGATCTAGGCCATCCGAGAACCCTAGTGGCGGCGAGCTGACGGCGTCAGACCCTATAACCTGACGCCGTCAGAGTGTATTTTTCTATATATACTTTCTTATTTTTCCTTCATTAGTGTGGAACTTTTAAGGGATAAACCCTAGACGATTTTAGCAGCCTTTTTCAAGGTTTTTCAACTTGAGATCTTCCACGCAATTAATACACACACCAATTAACCGGTAAAAGATAGTTAGGGAGTAAGGAAATCTAAGTAAACACATTTGTCTCCATATAAGTTTTCACAACCACAATAGTTTTAGTTATTTTATTTTATTTGCAATTGTAGTTTTTGGGTTAGTTGACTAGCAACTAATTCCGCCCACTCCTTCAAAAACCGAGATTTTTACTTGCTTTTATAAAAATATAAAAATACAAAAATAATCTTCCTTCACCCTTAGACCTATTAGAGTAGTTTTTCTAACCTAACGAACACTATTCCCTGTGAGAGAACGATCAATCGCCTATACTTACCACTACACTATACTACACCGACCAGGTACACTGCCTGGTGGGATTGCAAGCTTCTCGAGATCCCTCGAGAGGTAAAGCCAGTTGTGTGGTCGCAATCCCACGTCATCACAATTCATGAGTCAATTCTGAGTTACGCTCACATGAGATGCCAAAAATTTTTATTCACCACAAGCCATTTTGCTCCCCCTCAATATGTGCATTGGTATACCAAAGAGTTTAGCACATATGGGAGAGCTTTACATTTAAGCCCAAAAATATCACATTTTAAATCAGATTTCATATTTAATCCACATTCTCTCCCCCGATCAAAAAATTTCAAATCATTTGAGATTTTGTGATCCCAATTGATTTAAATAGGTTTAGAAATATGAGAGAAAATGTAGTCAGATTTTAACATGTACTGATTATGAGACACTTATTCACTGCTGCTGCATGTTGCAAAAATCGGCCGAATAATCGGCCGTATCTAGAAATTCGGCCGATTAATCGGTAAAAAATCGCTAATCGGCCCCGGACCGCCTCAGTACCGATTCACGATTTTTGCAACATTGGTGCTGGTGCAAAAAGTTTAGAAAGGTGCAAAAATTTTGAACAAATACGCTCCCCCTCAATTAATGACCCGTTTTCAATTTAAAGAGCTGTAGTCATTAAGTTGAGCGGCAAGGTATTTGTGAAAATTTAAGTCCAATAACCACCTTGTAAACCACAAAAACTCTCTTGAAGAATCATAGATGAGTGAGATTTTGGGATGAAAGAAGACTTCTCTTCTTTTACTAGAAATGATGCACTGAAACGTCCATCATTTCGGAGAAACATGGATATAAAGTAATCCATGCCCGAGTGAACTTCACCCGGTGGGAGGAACAACCATTTTTTTGGTGACGAGTTTTCCCATAAATAAGAACGGGTTGCTATCTGAAGTAATAGCAAGCCGATATGACATGTTTTAACCATTTATTATAGCTTTTGCTCGAGCTTCATTTAAATTTCCGTGTCATTATTGAATGACATTTCTAGAAACTTAAATATTATCGATAAACAGAAGACATGCTTAAGGTGAAAACTATTTTTGGTATTTTTTTGTGTTTTTCAGATTTTTATGGTTTTTCTAAGTTTTATAATTTTGTATTTTCTTTTTGGTTTTTATAGTTATGTACAAGGATATGTGAAACAAATCCATTACTCGTCACTTTCTTCCTGAAGACTTTTGAGTTTCAGGAGTGAGACTCCTTATTCCAAGAAGCAGGAGAATGAATTGAAACAGTTCTCTTTGTAGTGCCTTAGTGAAGATGTCAGCCAGCTGAAACTCTGTCCTCACGAAGTAAAGTTCCACAATCCCATTTTCCACTTGTTCCCTAATGAAATGATGTCGAATATCAATGTGCTTTGATCTGGAGTGTTGGACGTTGTTGCAGCAAAGTGCGATTGCACTTTTGTTTTCACAGTACATCGGAATTTTGTTGTATACGAAGCCATAGTCAGACAATTGCGATTTCATCCATAGGATTTGAGCGCAACACGATGACATGGCAATGTATTCAGCCTCAGTGGAGGAGATCGATGTACTCATTTGCCTCTTTGATGACCAACTAACAATCTTATCACCTAGAAATTGAGCACCACCTGAAGTACTTCGACGAGTGTCTTGACACCCCGCATGGTCAGCATCATAGTAGGCAGTGAGAGCCATAGCAGTTTCTTTAGGGTACCAGAGACCCATGTAGATAGTCCCTTGAAGATACCTGAAGATTCTTTTGACTGCTTCCAAATGCTTTTTGGTAGGTTAGGATTGATATTGAGCACACATGCATACAACAAATAGAAGATCTGGCCGACTAGCAGTGAGGTACATTAAGGATCCAATCATGCTTCGGTAATTAGTTTGGTCGACTGGAGTNCATGTAGATAGTCCCTTGAAGATACCTGAAGATTCTTTTGACTGCTTCCAAATGCTTTTTGGTAGGTTAGGATTGATATTGAGCACACATGCATACAACAAATAGAAGATCTGGCCGACTAGCAGTGAGGAACATTAAGGATCCAATCATGCTTCGGTAATTAGTTTGGTCGACTGGAGTCCCCACAACGTCCTCATCCAATTTTGATCTCTCTACCATAGGAGTGTCAACCGAGTCACATGATTCAAATCCAAATTTCTTCAAGATCTACGTAGCATACTTGGATTGATTGATGAAAATGCCATTTGGATTTTGAGAGATTTGTAACCCCAAGAAGAATGACATTTGTCCCATCATGGACATTTGGAATTCGGAACTCATCTCTTGTGAAAACGATCACATTCCATAGGATCAGAAGAAGCAAAGATAATGTCATCTACATAAATTTGAACATGAAGTAGATGCTTGCCCGATTTTCTAGTGAACAGTGTAGGATCAACAACACCCTTGGTGAATTTGTTGGCTAGAAGGAACTTGGATAGATTGTCATACCATGCCCTGGGTGCCTGATTAAGTCCATATAGTGCCTTCTTCAAGCGATAGACATAATTTGGACGTTCAGGGTCCACAAACCCTTTAGGTTGACTTACATAGACTACCTCCTTCAAATGGCCGTTTAGAAATGCAGTCTTTACGTACATTTGACAAACGATCAAATTATGACTGGCTGCGTTAGCAAGGAAAATCCTGATGGCTTCAATTCTAGCAAGGGGTGCAAATGATTCTTCAAAGTCTATGCCTTCTTCTTGACGGTATCCTTTGGCCACCAGCCGAGCCTTGTTTTTCAGAACTTCACCATGTTCATCAAGCTTCACTTTGAATATCCACTTGAGAGAGATAATCATAGCACGATCTGGAGGAGGTACTAATTCCCATACTTCGAGTCGGTCAAATTCATGAATTTCTTCTTGCATTTCTGTGAACCAGGACTCTTTAGTCAACGCCTCTTTGAAATCCTTGGGTTCTGCTTTAGATAGTATGGAATTGAATAAGCACCACAAGGCATCGGTGGCAAGTTTTCTACGTGTGGATACCAGGTGAGATGGATTTCCAATGATGTTGTCAATTGGATGATCGTTTGTCCATTTTCTGAGATGTTCATGATGATGAGGATTGTGAACTGAAGTAGCCATGTTTGAGTCCTCTGAAGAGGTTGCCTCATTAGAAGGTTCAGGAGAAAATATGTTGACGAATGGCTCATCAGCAGGTTGAGCAAAGGGATTTACTTCAACAGAATTATCTTATGTAGTTCCTTGATGTTCTGAAGAAGATTGATCGTTTAATGTGGGTTGAGTATTGCTAGATGATGGAGCATCTTGACTAAAGGAGATGGAAATGGATGGCCCACTTGTATCCTAAGTAGCATTATTAGTAGCAACATTAGGACCAATGACTCGTGGTTCCGGCTCGATGATCTGTTGGGGGTCAAAATATTCATCAAACATTGGATCGAATAACTTCTTCAATTCCTCACTAGTGGGGGGTACATAAGGAGCAGCAGTAGTGGAAGACTGTACAAGCCCTGAACTAATTGGTCCAGGTGTCAAAAGATTAGGTGCGGGTCCAGAACTGGAGTATTCAGGAGCCGTATGCTCAGACAGCTCATCAAACGTGACGTGAATGGTTTCCATGATTTGTCGGGTTCTTTTGTTGTAGATTCGGTAACCCTTTTTATCTGGTGCATAACCAACTAAGATCCGAATATCATCTTTTGCCTTCAGCTTACCCAAGTCTTCATTATCGTTAGTCGGGTAGCATAATGCACCAAACACACGTAGAAATGAAAGATCAGGTTTTCTGTCGTGCACCAGCTCATAGGGGGTTTTGCTGTGAAGAGGATGAATCAGTGATCGGTTTTGGGTGTAGCAAGCAGTTGCAAGTGCCTCTCCCCAGAGAAACATAGGAGATTTAGAAAATATTAGCATGGTTCGAGCAGCCTCTACAAGGGTACGGTTTCGTCTTTCAATGACTCCATTCTGCTGAGGTGTTCGTGGTATGCTCCTTTGATGACTTATTCCAAGGTTTTCATAGAATTAAGTAAGTTGCTTGTTGAAAACCTCAGTTCCATTGTCTGTGCGAATGAGTCTGACAGTTTTATTGAGTCCAACTTGCAGCTGCTTGATAAGTTTAATGATGATCTCTAGTGTCTCATCCTTGGATCTCAGAAACTTTACCCATGTAAACCGAGAGTAATCGTCAACGACCACTAACACATATCTCTTCCCAAAGATGTTTTGTACTCTCATTGGTCCACACAGATCCATGTGAAGGGTGTGAAGAACTTCCATAATGGTGTTGATTGATTTGGGTTTGTGAGTATGATTCCTGCTTTTACCCAGCTGACAAGTAGAGCAAAGATGATCTTTTTCATACTTCAGCCGGGGCATGCCTCAAACAAGATCTTTACGAGTGAGCTCATTGATGGTACCGAAGTTCAAGTGATTCAAACGACGATGCCACAACCATGACTTGTTCTTTGAAGCCTTAGATAATAAGCAAATAGGTGATGAACGCATCATGTCTTCAATGGATATGGTGTAAAGGTTTGTGCCACGACTACCCTTCAGAAGATCCACACCATCCAATTCTCTAACAAAGCAAATGTGTTTTCTGAAGGCTGCTTCAAGATCGGAGTCACAAAATTGACCAACAAAAAATAGATTGTGCCCAAGCCCTTTGACATAGTAAACTCTAGAAATCACGCTGTCACCAAACACATAATCGCCATAACCCATTATAGCACCAAAATGATCATTCTCGAATCTAACAGTTTCGATAAACTTTTTCACGAAATTTCTGAGCCGTGAGCGATCCCCAGTCATATGTTTTGAGCAGCCTGAGTCCAAATACCAAAGGACGATTTGTACGACCTGCATTTAAAACCAGACAGATATGGATAACTGAAAAACGTGGATCCCCAAGCACAATTGGGGTCCAATTGGTTAGCACAAGCATATTCAATGGAGACAGAAGTGGAAGGATCTATTAGGCACATCTTTACTAGTGGGAGAACTGGACCTATCGTTAACGCATTGTGTCACTAGAGGAACAGTCCTACCAGTTGCCTTCCATACCCTAACATTTGCAAACTTACGATTGGTTATTTCAGTTACAGGGCACTGACTTCCTAACGTGAACTTACGTCCAGTGGGTCTCCATTGAAATCCTACAGTGGTAAATAGCTTTCCTGTGGCTTTCCAAACACGTTTAACAGGGGATACATAGGAAGACTTCAAATATGTCACAAAACACGCATCATGATTACCAGAAATTAAACAGTCATTACATGTCTTACAAAGAGCATCAGAATTCGAATTAATTACAGTACGCTTATAGCTAATACTAGAATCAATACGATTCATTTTATTCAACACAGTTTTATTGTTCCTAATTTGGTCTTCTACATTCTTCCCTTGATCACTTTTAGCCGGCGATGTCCTATCATTACTTGTATTGCGACTAGGCTTTCACCCGCTAGCTTTAGTGTCAATGTTTACTCCTGTAGAATTAATGACGGGAACATTAGATTGTTGCACTGGTGTTTGTTTTCTAGCAAGTGGTGTGTTACGCTCAGAAGTTGTCAAGGGCACATCAAAGGTAACATGCTTGTTCTTAATCTTAGATCTCGCATGCTAAGGCTTTTAGGACATGTACCAATGGCATATTCTAAGAGTTCTTGTGATCTATTGGTGAGGAAACATGCATCTGAGGTGGTGTTATCAGCAAGTCTCATCATTCTACACTCTTCAATGGTCTTACGAAGCATGTTAAGGCAATCCTTAAGATGTCTATGATAATCACTGTGGACTAAATCATTATTCCTAAGGGGAAGCGGAATGTTCATGACATCACATGCATAATTTTTACATTTACAGACCTTTGAGACAACATTATCACATGCCACAGCAGGCATTTTCCCTTTCACCTGAGTCTTTAGATTCTCAATTTCCATTAACAAAGAATTTATTTTTTCATTGGTTTTGACACGGGTGATTTTAATCGAATCATATAACTCTTTGTAATGTTGTTTGATCGTTGAATTTTCAGCTTGAAACAATCATTTTCATGTTTGAGATGGTTGATAATGTTTTGAATTTGAAAATTCTAAGAATCTATAGACGGAGGTTTCTGGGATTCAATCACATCACTCTTATTATACTTCAATTGGGAAATTTGAGCCCTCAATTTTCGAATCGTGTTAGTGTGAGCTTGAATTTTTTCATCCCGTTTGGCTAATTCAAAATATGCATCAAATTCAAGAGCATCCGAGGATGTCTTGGCATTTGTAATTTTAATCATTTCTTATAAATGTTGATATTTTAATTGCAGATTAAGATTATCAACTTCTAGTTTCGAAAAATGCCTGACCATGTTATCATGATTATCGTTTTGAATTTTTTCTTGCAATTTTAAATTCTCCCCCTCAAGCTCAACAACACGATTCTGGAAAAAATTTAAAGCACTAGACATTTCATGAAAGTGACATGCAGTTAATGAAGAATCAGTAGCGGTATAAAACACATCTAGTGAAATGCATTTAGCAATCAAAGCATCATTCATAATAAGAGCATTCTTCCTCGCAATTTCACTATGTTGAAGGTCTATAGCAGTTTGTTTTCCCTCATGTTCCAAATTTTTAAACACATCTTTCATTTCTTTTACTTCAGATTCAAGGGACATTTGCATGCCCTCAAAGTGTTCTTTGATAAGTTTAAAAAATGGAATGACTTCAGTTAAGTAACACTCTTTTGTTAATTCAAAACCCCTTTCACCCTCAGTAATTCCCGTTGGTGTAATTCTCTTTTTACATGTTTTATCAAAATCAGCAAACATTTGACAAGGAACGTAGATGCTAATAAGAGTTTTACATTGTGTGGGAAGAGCTAACTGAACTAGGTGCATCGGTGTATTGGGAGGATACACCGTTGGGGTAGCAAATCTTTGAGGAGTTATGGCCTTAAGGTTTTCAGCTTTCATTTTCTCAACGTCTAAAGGCCAAAATATCTGTTCTGGTGTTAACTTAGTTTGGGGTACAAAAATGGTCAATCGATTTTGTTCATAGTAATTATGAGGTTTGATGTTGACACGTTTTTAATGCACTTGGGATCCTTCATTTTATTCTCTAATCTTTCTCAATTGACTGATTCTGCCTCATCAATCTCCTCAGTATTAGGCACCTCAGGGGGTCATGATTAGGCGTAAGCATCACATTAGCATCATATAAGGCTGAGTGGCACTAATGCTCCTAAGAAAATTAGTTTTGGGCACCCCTAATTCCTTATTGCTATGGTTTTGGCACTTAATGTGTTTATGCATCATTTGAGCAGTTTGTATGGTTTGGCCTTGTGTGTACAACTTATTTTCAAGCTTGTTCTTTAATGCCTTAAGATTGGAAAAGTCATTTAAGAGCTTGGTTTCTTTACTTTGAAAATCAAGTTTTTGTGCAGTTACACTTTCCTGAATCTCTTGTTTTTGTTTAACAGTTTGATCAATTTGATTTTGTAAAGATTTTATCTCTATTCTTAAAGCTTCTTCCTTTAAGTTTCTTTCGGTTATATATGTACACATTTGCCAATCCTTTTCTGCTCACGTTCGGTTAACTCAAATCTTGCACGTTGTTGATAGATATTCACCTGATCTTTAAGAATATTAATCCTAGTAGCCAAGGTATCATCAGGCACAACAGCAGTGTATTCATCTAATTCACACATATTTTTATCAACAGAGGATTCATCACTCGGTACAACAGACTCGACGTTGTGTCTTACATACTGTTCATATGGGATAACATTGCTATTTCCCATATCAGCAATATTTGATTCCACATCGTTTGTTTGTTTTACTTTGTTATGAATCGTTTGTTCATGCATCATATTATCATCGTAATCAACGGAAGATGCTTGACAAGATACATCAGATTCTTTGTTGTGATCCACATGATGTTGTATTGGGGTAACAGCACTGCTTTCCAATTCTTTGTTGTGATCCACATGATGTTGTATTGGCGTGACAACATTAGTTTGATGTATTTCATTGAGAACCTTCGGTTCATCACACTTTTCGTATGTGTCATAAAATTTTAGTACCTCAAATATGATGGATGAGTTGGGGGAACCAGATTGTTGCGGTGATGTGACTGCAGATGATAGATTTGCAATGAAGATGGTTTGTGCAGTGGGTTCATCATCAACATCAGAATCAAAAGCATCACAATCTTCGGCCTGGAAGATGTTTGGATCGTTAAGAGCTAAGTCCTGAACTGGTTGATCATCCACATCGGCATTAAATGTGTTCCCTTCATCTCCCGCAAGAAACAGCAGCTGCTCCTCATCCAATAGTACTCCATTCTCTTGTGCTTGCATCAGTAACATCTTATCCTTGAATTAGTCAGAGTTCTGAGGACGTTTTGGTTGAGTGCAGTTCCTTGAAATGTGACCTAACCCACCACAGTTATAGCATTTGGGTTGTCTTCCCTGTCCCTGATTGGCATTCCCCATTCTATTCTGAGCATAACCCCGGACTCCATTCCTTTGGTTGACATTTTGCCTTCCTTGAACCACAACACGCCCATCTTCCATAACAGCAAGATTACGTGGGTTAGATGACGTTCTGAGTTGGTTGTTGGTTTGAGGAAGTGCAGTTTTGAAATGTTTAACCAGCAGTGAGACTTGGTTGGAGAGATTATTAATCCTCTTGTCAATGTGAGAGTTCCCTGAGTCTGGCTGAGTATTTTTAACAATTGGTGATTGCATGGATGATTGGCAAAGGGAAGATTGATTCTGTGTTGCTTGCGTATGTGGGTGACTGATTGAATCAAGTGGAGATTGGTTGAGTCCCTGAACACTGAAGATGAGAGCAAGAGGATCATTCGTGGTTGAAGGATTGAATTTTTCTCTCAACTGACGATCATACATTGCATGCTTCTCATGTGTTGCAAGTAAGCATAGAGCTGTTCATAGTTGGTGTTTCTGAGTCCTTTGTTGAGCTTCACAGCTGTGACAAACCGATCCCATTCTGGTGACATGTTGTTAACAAACTTTGAGTTAAGTTGGATGTTAGGCATTGTCATTCTGATCATTTTCATGTCATTCACAAGCTTGTGGAATCTGACATAGTAATCTGTGATGTTTTCACCTGGGTTCATCTTGAAGTGCTCGAATTCATCATACAACTGAGACTCACGATCTTCTTTGGTAAGTTCCGAACCAGCTAGCAGCATTTTGACATTGTCCCAAACTGCTTTGGCCTCAGTGTTGAAGTTAATGAGTTTGTAGATGTCCTTGGGTAATCCCTGTATCACAATGTTGGAAGCCCGAATATCTGCATCATAGCGTTTCTTTTCAGCTTCGTTAAGATCATTGTATTTACGAGGTCTGTCAATTCCAAAGGTGACTGTTCCATCTTCACCGTAGAGATAACATCTCTTGTGGGACCCATTTGAAATGGTCCTTCGTCAATCAATCTCAGGATGTTCTCACTATTTTCCTTGCCCTGACAATACAGACGTATTCTCTGGGACCATGATTCATAGTCAGTCCTATCGAGCATAGGAGGACGGGTATCAGACCCAGCAGCTTGAATGTCATCAATTGAAGCCGTAGTTGTCATGGTGTAGTCTTTAAGCGGGATTTTACAATTCTTGAGACTTAAACCGAGAAATCGATTCTTTCCCGGGACTTTACTAAAGTCAACAGAGGAAAACGAAAGATGTAATGTGTGAATTAAACTTAGAATGAGAGCTTAGATGAGTCACAATTTGTACTAAGTGTCAAGTCGCGACAAGTCAAGTAACAATATATCAGATAGTGATAAGTCAAGTTGTAAGAGTTAACTCGCAACGTCCAATCACAATCAGATTAATCGAAACGACTTAAGCTGCAACAATTCACCAGACACAAGTAGTTAACAAATCAAAAAAATCTCACTGCTTAGTTAAACGCTACACACCACCACACTACACGAGCAAACTGCTGGAAATATAGGTAACCGCTGACTTGATGAGGTTAACGCTAAAATAAGGTAACCACTGGAGTGAGGTAACCGCTGGATAGGTAGGTAAACGCTAAGTTGGTAACCGCTAGATATGTAAACGCTAGATAGGTAACCGTTGGATACACTAACTGCCAAAACATACTAGACGCTAGACACTAACCGCCAGAACAGTCACTTTCTAGCGGTTTGTCCTTTTGTCCAAAAATAGCAAATACCACTAACCGCTAAACCAAACCGCTACTTCAGGGGAGCTAACCGCTGCTAAGAAACTTCTCCGAGGAGCTAACCGCTACCAAGAAACTTAACTTAGGATCACTCAAACTTCACACTATCGAATGATAAAGCTTTACCAACAGAAAAACTAAGAAGATATAACACCTCTAGCCAAAAAAGTACATCCATAACACATTATATAACACTAACAAGATCACACCAAGATGTTTTTCAAAAGAAACTAAACTAACTAACCAAACACTACAAAAACTACACCAAATCCGAATATCAAGGCCCTAAGATGAAACCTAGGCTCTTGATACCAATTGTAAGATAAACATTGAGTCACAAACATCATAATTCTCATGGTTTGGTTCGTTGGTTTAGTTAGAGAGAGAAAGAGATGGGAGCTTTTTTCTAGAGAGAGAAAGTGAAAGAACTAAATGTGTATTAGCTTGAAAGGTCCAACCCTCACCCTTGCTAGGTGAGGGGTATTTATACTTACAGCATATTAAGTGCCTCTACTAGGCTGTGGATCGAGCTGACAGTGGGTAAAGACCCGACTCGACTCCACAAATACTAACTAATACTAAACTACATAATAACTAATATGATAAATACTACGAGCTACATAATGCTAAACAATACTCGGGGTGACCGAATCTTCTATATGAAAAACGTATTCCTAACATAAACCCTCATGACATATCAAGGATATACACTCATCAGGCTAGTCTATCCTGATACGAAACCATCAGGCTAATCTATCCTTATATAAAATCATCATGCTAAGTTATCCTGATACAAAATCATCAGGCTAATCTATCATAATACGAAATAACCAACCTAATCTATCCTGATACGAAATCATCAAGCTAATCTATCTTAATATGAAAATCATGCTAATCTACCCTGATAAGTAAAGTAATTTTACAAAAAGTCAAAAACTCATAGAAGATCATGTCAATTTATCTTGACAATCAAGCTCACAAAAATGAACGATCGGGCTAATTTATCCTAACAAACCCTCTCAAAACACTGGGGGACTTAGAAACAAATATACTCTATAACGCCCACAAAGCCTATATAAATCAAACAATGTTCACCTGGCAAACTTGCCCTGAAAAGAACATACAACTCATAACTCTAGGAAAGTTTATGAGAAACAAACAAACATTTCATGACGTGCAAAACAAATTTATGAAATATGCCTTCTACAAGGCTCACATGCATAAAACACATTGAAGGAAAGACATCGACCGAGCATAATGGCCCTGGGGAAATGTCTTTTCATTACAAAGGTAACATGCCAGGTAGACATGTTCACCTTAAAAAAGTGGTATATCCCCAATGGAGAAATGATGCTTGCCTAATTCCTCAATATCTTGTTCATTCGCACCAAAACATTTTCTTCCTGCTCTGTCAGATCGATATATAGTTATGAGATCGATAGGTTCCAAATTAACTCCTCAACCTCAGCCTTGGCAAGGCTATGCTCTAAAACGTGATTCTATGTCCTGTAAGCATCAGACTAGATCAAAAACCTGCCCTTTCTCCTCTCGACGAGTGTTAGATTGAACATGGCAATGAATGTAAGTGTGCTCTCTGGGCCTTACTTATTGACTGATCTACATTCTCAGCTGATGACATTGAATGATTTGAGGACGCTGGGCACCTTTTCCTCGAAATGAGAAAGAAGATGGTACACTTAAATTGTATTATTTAAGTGCTATGGGGCTTTAAGGGATAGGGCGGGTTTGGAACCCTAACGAAGGAATGTCTTCTCTCTCTCTCGTGCTAGGTAACATGCCAGGTAGACACGTTTACCTTAAAAACAACACAAACATTTATATAAGACCAAGATTTAGGCAAATATGCCATTCGCGCCAGGATGACCAAAATACATAAACCATCAGGCTAATCTATACTTATAAACATTTTAAAGCATTAAAGGAAATTACAAAAAAGGTAAACATATCATTCACTCCTCAGAGGCAAAAAAAACACAAACAGTCTGGCTAATTTATCCTGACAGTTTCTTATGAACACTAAAATAAAACCGTAAGACGTCCACAAATACAAACATTTTATAACACTTCAATAGCTTATAAAAATGAAACAACAACACAACAACACAAAAATTATGCACTCTTTCCTTGAATATCATAACTTCATAAACACTTGAGGGATAACAAACAACAAGGCGCATCCACCCTGGGAATAACATTAAAACCTCATTAAAATTAGTGACCATCCGTTGTTTGAGGAATCAAGGACTCGCGCCAGCGATCTACTAAGTTTGTGCAAGGGATGTTTAAACGAAGCCTGGTATAACCTAAACCTTTTCACGACCCTATTTACCGCTTTAGACTTGTTACTCCTTGGCTTTAGTGGTGGAGATGTGTATCATTGCCAAGCTTATAATAGAATGTTCGTCACGACCGAGCAATTGAGCGAGTGAGAGATTTGAGTGATTTTATTTTTCTACTTCGTTAAGTATTTGGTTGTGCAATTATGATAAAAACGAATAAGTGCTTAAAACTATAAAAATAAATCCTAAACTTTATTTAGGATACATTTTCATAAGTTTGAATCAAATAAGTGCATTTTATTGGCATCATTTATCCTATGTAATTGACTTGTTTTATATTACTTTATATGAGAATTGATACTTAATCGTTTACTTTTGTAATTCTCAGTTATAAACAAGCATTTGGTGAAAGTTAGCTATTTTGGACGTAAAATGGAGCAAAATGGATCAAGTTGGAAAAGTATACTGAACTGAAGGAAGATACGCCGTATCATTCTAGACAGATACGCCGTACGACAACACTTAGACGAATTTGAAGACCATTGCCTGACTTTGAAGCATATGCCGCATGGATTTATCCCATGCGCCGTATATGAAAACTTGGTCAACGAAGTAGATCTGGCTTGCTTACTCCAGATATGCCGTATTACTTTCATACATCTATAGTTGTTTTTATTAGTATGATACATTGTTACTTTATTTTAAGCTAATTCTAAATTACACAACTTTATGAAAGTAAGTCAAATAATAAAGCTAGCTATATCAGCTCTTATTTATCACTTCAATCAAAGTACTGTTTTAAAAATTCAAAGAGTTTCAAAGTTTTAATATTTTGAATTTGTTTTCCGGAACAACTTTCAAAAAGTTACACCTAAAAATATTTTTCAAAACTTTTAAAAAGTTTCACCTAATAAATTTTTTCTAAACCAAGAAACTTTCAAAACATTCAAAAGGATTCACACTTCAAGTTTCACCTACAAAATTTTCTTAAAACTTTCAAAACAACTCAAGCTTCAATGTTTCAAACTTCAAAAGGTTTCAGAACTTCAAAGTGTTTCAAACTTCCGAAACCTTTTTTACAAACGCTTTTTTCTACTTGAAAAAAGTTGCATATAACATAAACATTTAAAAATATCAAATCTTCAAGGCTCACAACATGAAATTACATTAGTAAAGTTTACATTTGAGATATCCTACAATTTTACTAACATAATTTTCACATCAAATATATGGCTAGCAAGTTTATTATAAAAGTTACCAATAACATTTACACCAACAGTATTTAACAACAAACTTTAAAATAACTAATAAAACTTTTCTAACAAAAATCACATAGAAGTCTATATAAAAATCTACACAATGTTTCATTACAAGCCTTAAATAAATTTATAAGAAAATTTACTAACATATATTAAGAAGTAACTTGTTGGGTCTGGTTTTCAATCCAATGGTCTCTGACAATGTTAAAATAGCCTAATCAAGTTAGTCTCTGATATAAGTCAGTGAGAACAACACTTACTGATAAGGATCAAAGAGTAAGTCACCATTTGATGGAAATTAAAGGACTTACTATCTGATGGTTATCAGAAAGTGTTACTCCCTGATAGTTATCAAAAAGTACACCATGATGATTGTGAGTGATAGGTGTCTTACTAATGATCATCAGTGGATGTAACCTCACTCATATAAGAAATCAGTGATCGTTGTATAAAGCTCAACCAACTGCCAAGCTTTAGGGAATTCGAAGACCAAATGAAGAAACACTTTGTATAACTGATGCAGTACATGGAGCTATACGCAACACCAGTGGGAAAAAGGACTGACAAATGCCTAAGTTACCCTGAAGACTTATCTCTACAAGGGACTTAGTATCTGATGAATGGGCAGGAAACTCGCTGGGAAGATAAGCGTAAGATCTTATCAAAGGACAATAAAGCAAGATCTTAGGTACAAAAGTTGTCAGCATTGGAAAGCCAAACGCACGCTCCACCTACTATACTAGGCACGTGCTAAGCTACTTCAGGGCCGGCTAACCACAACACCTATTAGAAGAACTTTAATCCAGAAATTTGCAGTTTTTTAGTTTGTTATCCGAGAAAAGTAGGATCGGATCGGATTAGATCTTAAGATCTTATGGTTAAGATTGGGATCTTATAAGATCTTAAGCTTCAAAGATCCTATGTAAGATCCCGATCGTTTTTGCTTTGCAGTATCGAAAAATGATCCTGACAACCATGGTTTTTAGTAATATTGCTATGCTTAAAATTTCGAAAAAGTGTTTTATGCTAATATTATAGTATGATGACTTAAGATCAAATTAGAAGAAATTTAAAAATAAGAAGGATGAGAACTAACTATAACAATAGATTAGAGATGCATCGATTTGAATTAGATGCATCCTCAATTTTTAGATGCACTCTAATATATATTATAGTTAAAAATTAAATGCATATACATATATTAGATGCATTTCTATCAAGTTAGGAGAATACTATATATTTTTCGTCCCCTACAAATCAAATTTGTTGCTAGTACTACTTTGCAACTTTTACACCTCAAATCACTTTCGACACTAATTAGGATGTATCTAAATAAAAAGAGATGCATCTAATTCATGTCGATGCATCTCAAATATGTGATTATAGTTATTTTTAATCATTCTCATTTTAAGTTTTATTCTCGCTGAATCTCTACCTATAATATGATAAACCAACTTGATTATAAAACAATCATATCATAATCAAGCATGTAGTAAACTACGTAACCCACTGTTAATCCTTCATGGATGTACTGCTGCAAATTACGTAACATAATAATTCAAGGGATGATAGAACTTGAAACATCAGTCTCAGAAGCTGCTATGCAAAGGTATAGATAAGCGAATTGAAGTTTAAGGGGAGTATAATCATATGGAAATTGCTGTCTAAACTGAACTGGCTCATCATCCGGTTTAATAGATCATTGACGATGAAGTATATCCTAGATTTCATACATATTAGATTATCACGTCATCAATTCGAACTCCACTTTAATAGTGTGCATATTAGAAAAACAGAGAATCCTATATTGAAAAAACAAAAACCAATGTATAATCAATTCGAGAACCAAAGGCATATATCATCAAATTGGATTTTACACCCTGCATCTTCAAAATATCAGCCCAAAATACTTGTTATTAATAGGAAGCATAGCCTAAAAAGTAATAGAAGTGATGGTTATAGCGTTATAGCGCACATAAAACTGAAACCACACAAAGTCAAGGCTTTGAGAATGTACAAAAGGACGGTGGTATTAAGATTCAAGTCATTAATGGATCTGGCGGATAGGGAACATTGTGTACATTAACATTGAGTGGCTTGATATCTCTGCTTCTCATGTAAGTCAAGAACTGCCCTGGTAGCTCTTCCAACAGAGACTGCACCATTGATATCTCTCCATCTACACAATATTAATCGACGTGTAAGTTACAGAAAACTACTTTGCAAAATACAATAGGAAGTAACCTCTTGGAAAAGCCATAGAGCAAGAGCTGGCAATTCCAACCGATTTACCTATAAATGGGTTAATTTGGGTTATGTACATCTCTAGCATGTCAAAGGTGAAATATTTGACAGAAGAGAGTTAGAACCCCCTGATTTGCTTTATCAAGAAAGAGTTATAGACTTGCTATAATAATATGGTTTATGAACACATTATTCATGTAACTAAAATATCTATAAACAAAAAGGTTCAGGTGAGGGGCCGGATTGGGAGCAGAACAAGCCAAACCGTTTTTAGCATAGAAAACACATTTTGACCCAAACCCGCTTCAACCTGTTGCCAGCAGACAATTTTGACACCTCTAGTAGGGAGGTGTGCAACAGGTTTTTAAACATTAATACTTATAGAGGAATTAGTTTAGGTGCTACTTACTATGTACGTCACGCACGGGAACAAACTGAACAATATCTCGAGTAGCTACTCTTCCGGTTGAGCTCTCCAATCTTTTTCCATTATCAGCATCAAGAATCTGTCGGGTGGTATTGTTAAAATACGTAATCACACACACACACACACAATGATCGTTCCAGGAAATGGTAAATATAAGACCATTAATTCATAACTTAGTATTACATCAGAAAACTAGAAAGTGCAGTTCTTTCTACAATAAGAATCTAGATAGACAAAACACTGAAGCTAACTTTAGTTGGTATGACTTATATAAGTTTATGAGAGGAAAACAGTTTCATCTTATTAATTGATGATTTGTGTCGCATGAATAATTAGACATAGAAACCAAAAACCAATACCCATTTAATTAGAAATTGTTCCTAGTCGAAACATAGCTCAATTTAATAGAATAACCTCGAATAAACTCTCTTAATTATCACGGATACAGGGTATTTAGCACACTTTTTTTTCAAACAATCACTTCCTTTTTTGGGTATAGTTATGCTGGTTCTGATAAAAAAAAATGTTCTGAATTCTATTCATTTAAAAATAATGATCGCTTTCTGTTTTTTATATGTAAATCAAGGGAAAAGGTATGTACCTCCATTTTTTTAAAATCAGCATTACCCACTCCAACAATAAGAATTGACAGCGGTAGATCAGAAGCCCTAACCAATGCGTCTTTAGTCTCTTGAATATCTGTTATCTCTCCATCCTAAAGATATAAATAGAATATATATAAGAATAACGAAATAAAGAGTAACGTGTCTAAAGAATTGTTTTGTTAGTTGCTGCATGTATACCGTTATGATTAGCAACACAAAGTACTTGTTGGAATTGGTTGAAAGGGATTGACCAGCTATTTCTGCAGCTTGATTTATTATTTGACCAAATAAAGTGGGTCCATGAAGAGAGACTGTATGCAAGGCACTTTGATAAGCAGTCATTATGCCATGTACTCCTTCAACCTGCAAAATGTCGAGGGAAAGAAAACACCTTACTTACAGAGCCTGTGAATGTACTTGAGCAATAATCAGAGGTGGAAATTTCAACCCATTTTGTTATGAATGGGTCAATTTGAGTTCTGTCATATCTCGAATGAGTCAAATCGAAAGATTTAACTAGAAGACGAAGAGGGATAAAGTGTTGGTGTGTCAACTCAAAAGGACACCTACTAAAGAACGACCCAATTTGATCTGACCCTGTTTTGACTGTTACCCAACACCCAACTGACTGTTACCCAATGCCCAACTCACCCTCTTGCTAACTATGACAACTACAATCGAATCCGCTTTCCTTTCACTCACTTGTCATCATTAGGTGGAAATTGGCTATTATTTCAATATACCTAAATGGTGTAGAAAGCACATTCACGTCAGCAACCTCAAATACCATTTCCAATAGCATATATGGATTGTTGGAAATTTTACAGTTATGTGACAATTTCTTTGGACAGTTTCCATTTTATCAAAGATGCACACACCACAATTTTCATAGATAATACGTTTATAGTCTAGCACTCTAGCCTATGTATATTGTCGATATAAGCTAAAGGCTCTAGAGAAACACCTACATATCCATTTGTCTTAGAAAGCTGGATAAGAGGTAGATGCAATAAGCATGTTTTTGCAACTGGCTATGAGTAACATTTCATTATTTTAGATCAATGTTTCAAAGGACTGACAAATCCAGGTCATAGGGGCAAATTAAAACTGTGTTATTGATCCATAATAACATATACTTCTGTAATCATATAAACACATTAACTAATTTTATTAAGTGTTGTACCTCAAAGTTTCCAGCTTGTCCATTCAGATTGAAACAATGGGACACAGAGCCATCAAACATTCTTCCACCAAAGCCCCAAGCAGGAAAGCGTTTATCATAATCATAAACCTGTATTACTTCCCCAACCTCCATAATAGCCTGTAATGAAAAACCACATACATATTACTTTCTACCGTAAGAATACACGTCGAAAACAAGGTGAATTTGTATAAAAAGCCCTATACACTATATTAGAGGTGGCCAGATGGACAGGGCGGGAGGGTTGGGTTATTGTATAAAAAGCCCTATACAACTATTATGTCCACGTTTTAACAATGTTTTCTATACAACAAGTGTATAGATCATAATAACAGGGACACTACTATGTCAATAATACTTCAAATATCCAATAACATATTAACATGGTTGAGAAGGTTATATGCATTTAAGATAGACTTTGGGAAGCGTTCAACCCGTTCAAAACATTTGATTCATTACCCTTTCAGGTAATTTTATATTTGGCCTGTTAAGATTTTAAAAAAAAAAAAAAAAAAAAAAAGAAAGACAACTTGGATCTCTTTGTAGGTAAATGTGTTGAAATTCCCACCTCAACACTTTTAAACATTACAAATTATATGCAACTGAAAGTCTGAAACATACAAAAGTGACAACCACCTCACCTGCTGGTATGAATTTAAGCGGCCAGAAGGATCAATGTAATGCAATGAATCCGACCTTCGAGGATCTCCATTTGAAGCTGCAAAGAATTGGATCACACATGTATAAACAAATATAGGTCACCAAGTATATATTACATTTTAACTTAATTAATTTGACCACACTTGCCTGTAAAATCAACAGCAACCATGAAGTTCAGCTCAAACCCACTAGAAATATAATCAAGAAAACTATAGAGTTCCTTTTCAACATATCCATCCACAAAAAGTGAACCCTTGAGAACCTATAACAATTCCACATAACAGTTACTCACATATGATCTAAATGCCATTTTTAGTTAGATATGCTTCATTAAGTTCTTTTTCATCAATTTCTTTAAGAATAATGCAAGAGTAGTCACTCTTTGGAAAGTGTAGTATAACAACTGAGTACAATCTACCTTCTCACTATGGTGACGAGATGACGGATAGACAAAATTTGCACCGGCTTTTGCTTGGTAAAGTTTCTCCAAGCCCTCAATTGATGTCTGCATTTTACTGTAAAGAATTCAAGCTTTCAGTTATTCTGTCCACACAAGTAACATTATGTGACATGATCCTATATAAAGGTCAACTGTTTTCGTATATTTCACGTATTCATTAATGTTTTAACTACAATACCAATATAAATGATAATTACCCAATTAGCACATGGTTGCCATCGCTGTTGAAGTCAAAACACTCTATAACTAGAGGGTTATCCTGTAAAAACAGAATAAAAAATTTTGATTTAACACAAAAGAATATGGCTAATAACAGGAGAGCTTAAACAATAGATGATTTTCAGCTATTTATTTACATAATGAAAAATGAAGAAAAAACTTCACCTTGCTTCCATATTGCTGCATAGTGATACATAACGGTTTCCATACTGGGTTCAAATTGTTGTTGACTACTTCAGTCTTGCAAATAGGAATAGGACCTCCAGCTTCAACAATCCTAGAGACTCTTAAAAATGGATCCTAAAGAGGTAAAACAAAATACAAATAAATCTGACAGATCAAATTAACAAACATAATATTAGATTTTTTTTAGTAGATGTTCAATGAGTAATTACACTTTTAGAGAATCGATCCTTGTTATCCAAGTTAGTACATCTAAGTCTCATCTCAACAGCCATTTTGGAAGCAATAGTTTCCTCTGCATGAACATTGATCGAACCTAAAGTTCCAGTATGATGCCCATTCCGGCCATGAAGTTGTAGAGTCTTACTTCGGCTTCGTAGAGTCATGATCTGCCAACGTTTAGAAAAAACAGGAACCAAAATTAATCAGTTAAATCCATCAGCATTCTTGAAACTCAACTTAAGAGCAATAAACTTTAACACTGAACTATATCACATAACTTTCTAAGAGAAGGTAAAAAAGTTAATATACAACCTCTTCTATAACTTCCTATTTCCGAGAAGGTAGATTATTACTTTAATAGTATAGTTTTCCTCATCATCAATATTTTATATATTTTAAAAACTTAAAGTAATAGGACAAAAAGTGTTTGCAAGCCAACTTGGCTGATCCAATCTTGACCGCTTTTTCAGGCTGAAAATTCACCAAGACTTAATAACTATTTCTGAAAAGTGAAGCTTTCATGGTTAAAAACTCATAGTTTACGAAGACTTGACATTTGTTTGTGAGAAGTGAAGATAAGTCTGCTTATATTGGTGAAATGATATTAACTCAGATTCTAACTTAACTCAGACTAGGAAGGAATGAGACATCCTAATTCAATAACCATTTAAATCTAATGACTACAAAAGCATTAGCTAAAGTGACAAGGAATCTAGTATTGCAAGTAAAATTACCTCTGACAAAGCACATGTAGCTTCACCAACAAAATCTTGGGCTTTTAGGTCCAGCATCTGTGCAACATATACACAGTTATTGAATATATTCACCACCTAAAACATAGAACAGATTGCAAAGAGCACAAAAGGTTATCACTGAAGAGAGGTTATATGCACCTTCGTTGACATATTATGATACTTTGTATCCACATCGTACACCTGAAAGCTGAAAATAAAAAATGGATAAATTTGAGAAATTTACTTCGTCAATGGGGTCTACCAGAGTGTTGAACAATGAAACAATTTAGCAGAATGCTTACACCAAAGGCTGAACAATCTCGAACTGAAATGCCACACTGATTTTCTGAATCCACATAGGATTCAGGTTATTCATGATAACTTCTGTGCGGCCAAGTTCTTCCAGAGCACCATTTTTCTTCTTGGCATATACAACTGCCATAGGGTCACTCTACAATTCAAGGACAGCATAATATCAACATAGTAGTAGATTTGTAGCATTGCAAAGCAAAGCAAAGAAAACAGCAGGAAATTATGCAAATCACTTTGACATGATGCACGGGTTAAGGTGAGAGTTAGAATACTAAGTCCAAACATAAGGATACAGTGTATGACAAACTTATTAATAATGGGTATTATATAATAAAAGTTACCAAAAGCAGTATTTGCAGAGATATCCCACAAAGTGGACAAAGTATGGCAAGATACAGAAATTAGAAGAAATATAACATTGGAAGACAGCAAAGATGTTTAACATCAATCGTTCAAAACAATGCATAAATGCAATAATGAGAATAGAGATTTGAGAGGTGGTTAGAGTACCTTTGACAAGATGTCACGATCATATAGTTTTGAACCTGATAAAGATAACTGCAATTCATTGAAGAATAATCAGTCACATATGAAGCAAAATTGCTTCCAAGACATACGATAGAACAATTATTACCACCTTGCATAATTCTGGATAGAGAATCAACAAGTGTTTGCTACGCAATATCACTACGAACAAAGTACAGAGCAAGAACTAATTGATAGATCATACGATTCTGACATTTTTGTAGCTTCAAGCATTTATACAAAATTTGAATGCAGATTCTGGATTAAGAATTTATCTGAGAATGTTCAAGCACAATAATGGTTTTGTGAGGATTGTCTGAAACTTTAAAATGCGTCTACAACATTTAATTTTTATTCCGTTATAACAACACTGCTCTCTTCAAATTGATATTGCTTCTTCTGATAGATCCATCTTTACTTTTTAAAGTTCACTCGGCAGCTCGTTTCATATGTATGTGAGTGAATAAATGAACAGAGTCACAGACTACAAGCACAAATAACATTACATTCTTGCCACTGAGTCCTACAACACTTGTCACTTAGCAAGCTTGAATCATTAATTCAAAAAGAAAAACATTTATTTTTAAAACTTGATGTACTACAAAGATCTGCAAAAGCGTTGGTTGATTATTGTGGTCAATTGAGTTGACACGCCAAACCAGAAGAAAGAGCCAGTCATTGTTTAATAGTATATGATTGATATCAGGTAAAAAGTGATTGAATACTGTAGTTTACAAATATGACAGCAACAATAACCTGATCACTCGTACTACATAGTAACAAACCAAAATCATCTTATATGGTCTATACGACATCCCAGAAAGGGACCACACAAGACTCAGAACCACAAAAACTAGCGTATCATGTTGAATTGCATATAACTAAAACTAAAGTCGGGTTGACCTTCACCTTATAGTCTACTAAATGAGTAATGTTGTTATTAAGATATTCTCTACAGTAGAAAGTGACATGTTTTAAGCTATGTCTAGTAGCCGAAACACAATAATAATGAGACACATTGTTCAAAATCTTACATGATATCGATATTAATTCAGGTCAACTGTAGTTCAAAATCTAAAACTTAAAGTATAATCCGGATGTGCTATACATCATTAGTAAGTCGAAAAACAAAGCAAAAAAACTAGATAAGAAAAAAAGAAGATAATGCCAAATAAGTGAGTGGTAGACCCGTAGAATCTATAGATATGTGTGGCCATGAAAGCATACTTTAGCCTATTGTGTGTGTAGCCATAGAAAGTGATTCGTATCAGCATGCAACTTCTTTGAAATTTGAAAGAAAAATGATTTCCCGCTCAACACTCTTAAGGCAAAAAAAAAAAAAAAAAAAAAGATTTAGGACTAAGGTCGACTTCACTTATTCTGACTACAGAAAAAAATATATATATTAAAAAACCAAAAAGAAGAGAATATAACAGAATTGAATATTCTGGTGCACTTTTGGGGTGTTTGGATATACTTAAATAACAATATTTGACTATAATTGTTATATGATTATTGATTTTTATTTCCTATTACAAAACATTACTAACATTGTTAAGTCCACCCAAGTTTTAAAGAAGAATCAATCACGTATCCCGATGAAGATTCTAATTGTTTTTCCTTTTTTTTACACAACACACACTCTCTGTCTATCACATTCTCAAACCTAACACTCTTGTATTTATTTTTAAATCACTTAATATCAAAAAGACCAAATCCTTACAATGGTATTGACCTTTTGGCCGACTATTGAACCCAATTTAAACCAGAAACCCTCCCTTTTCAGGAGGTTGACGTGGCCACTCTAGTTGCTAAACAAGTCACATTACATACATAACTACTCCGTTTAAAAAAATAATAAATAAATAAATAAATAAATAATAATTAAAAAAAAATCACACAGTAATTTTATTAACTTATCAAAACCACATTCAGCAACAATAAAACTAAATTATCATAAAAGATAAACCGTAAAGAAGAGAATTAAAAGAAGAAGAAGAAGAAGGACCTCGATACGAGTATAAAGCGGTTGAAGGCCTTTAGAGCGATAAAAGTAATCAACAGCTTCATCAGGATTACTATTACTATTACTATTCGTCGGCAGACGGTTATTATTATGACCTCCTCCACCGCCAACCGCCGCTTGTCCACCCCGTACGTCCGAAAAACAACCTCCCATCTTTTACTAGAATAATTCTTTCTTTGGTGTTATTATGCAATTTTTAGAGTGAGGGTATCCAATTTAAATTGAATGAGTTGTTCTTCACATCACATGTTATGTTTGTTATATAGTGTGACTCAAACCGTGTTTTCTTTATGGCAAATCCAAACGACTCTAGGCCCGTTTGGTTTAGCATAGGGGTGTAAACGAGCCGAGACAACTCGCGAGCAACTCGAAAAATACTCGATTCGACTCGATTTTAAACGAGCCGAGACAACTCGCGAGCTACTCGACTTGACTCGATTATACATTTACACCCAAATATATATATATATATATATATATATATATATATATATATATATATATATATATATATATATATATATATATATATATATATATATACATACATATATATCTATATATGTATAACCATATTAGTGCGAAAAAAAATTACCAACTACAACTAGGCATTCAGGGTTACATCGCAGCATTAGAGCAACAGCGTTGTGCGGAACCGTGCGAGATGCATGAAATAACAAGCAGCAATTATACTTTCACAGCATACTCAAGTGTTATTGACACTTTAGATTGTATTATTCGGTTCTTTTTGGAGATCTAAAAAATTTGCCGCTAAGCGATTATTATAGCTCGATCTGATCTGTTATCACTACCGGCTCGAACCCAAATGGCAGCCAATCTGTGTCTACCGATATCACGACGCTCTAAGCTACTTATTGGCCAAAGCCAATGCTGCCAATGCTTCTATGAGCTGCCATGCAAATCGCAAAACCGATAGCGCAATACTAATACCAACACGCCAATTTAAGTATTAATACCAAAGTTCTAACCATCGACAACGAATGCGCAAACCCAATTACCAGTTCATACGCGATACCGAATTACTCAATTAATACGCAAGTGTCCGGTCCTTAATCTCCAAAATCAAAGCCAATCGCACTATTACCTTTAGAACAATCGGAACAAATCCAATATAATTTGTTTACTAGTAATCAAATTGTAAAGCCAGCCGCCCAAAAATCGGGGTCGCAGCGGGTTATAAGTCAGGGACTATCGTTATCTCGGTTTTTTGCCGGGCGTCGGTAGCTTTTTAGCTCAATCTATAATATCACAAGCACAAGTACAAAGAACGGTTTTTATGGCTCCAACGCATTTAGAATAACTCATGCCATTAAGTGTCTTTTATATTTTACAATGTATTAGTCATTTAATGGCATGGGGTAATTGGGTGTTAAAGTGATGTTAACATATGCTTGATTACAATATTGTATCAATTGCGTTTTAATTATGGTAAAAGTAGGTTTGTCTGGAATATTACAATGAAGACCCCATTTAAATGGGTAATGTTAATTGACGTTAGAGGCGTTATCCCAAATAATTTATATGCATTTATTGGGTTGCATATGATGGTAGTTTTAATATGATCTATTTGGTATTGGCCTAATTGTGTAATTAGCCATAAGCCTCTATGTATAGACATTGACAATCCAGATTAATATGCTAAGTCAGCTTTTAAGAGGCCATGTTCTAGATATACGATTGCTATAGAAATTGAATGTTCAAGGCATCTGAGGTTTTGGTTGCTTTGAATGAAGATTGTATTCTATTATGGATATGTCTTATACACTTAAAAGGGATTAACAGAATTTAAGAAGGATATTTCTAATTGTTTAGAAGGTGGTTTATATAAGAGATCATTATAAGGTTATTGTATGAGGCGCGTAAGATATATATATGTGTATTGGCTTCACAATGTCATGAACAATATACATAGTAGTTTACCTTACAGTAAGAAATTTTGAAATTGTGGATAACCGCATGTTAGAGTACGTTCAAAATAAGAAGAAGGTTAACAAATGACAAATTATAAGGGCAAACATAGAAGTAGAACACTATACACACATATCTATCGATGCACTTAGTCAAACCATATGGATCTGTTAGTTTATATCACGTCACTTAGCTCAACAAAATTTTAACGCTTCCCACCTAATTAATATTGGGTCAAGGCTAGAGAGGCACGAGGCTGAGACTTGTTGTGCACTCGCTCTTACTTGTAATGTTTAATTACTTAATTATGTTTAAGTTATAAAGATATAGGCCCGGCAAGTGTATTCATAATCGGCCGATATAGCTAGCTTGAAGTAACCGGACATGTTATAATACGTTCGCAAGTTTTAGCCTATCCGGTATCAAACCGAACGGGGTATAATATAGTCAGCCGCGCCAATTGAAGATCTATTTATAAGTCATTCTGGAGCTTTCACAGGCAGGAATATAGATACGGTTGCATGGAGTTTTTAGGGTGGTCATGAAGTGTGAGATTACAAGGGCTTAGGCTAGTCCGCGTAATATAGTTTAAATATAAAAAGCACCTTATAAGTTTCAGTGTGGTCCGTAATAAGTACGTATATATATATATATATATATATATATAGTATAGGGGTGTGTAATCGGAGCCGAGACAACTCGCGACACACTCGAGATCGACCGAAAAATACTCGACTCGATCGATTTTAAACGAGCCGAGCTCGAGCATGTCAATACTCGACTCGATTACACTTAGCACACGGGTTTAGAATTTAATTTGTATATCACGAGAAAAAACTGTTAGGATTTAAGATTTGGTTGAGTTAAAATATATATTTTAAAATGGCATAGTCAAAGTAAACGAAAAAATGATATCCATTAGGGGGTTGGCAGTGGACAGCGGCAAGGCACGGAAGCGGATCCGGTGTGCGCGGGAGTACACCGTCGTCGTCGCCGTGCATTCAAGCATGGACGATCTCGCATGGGATAGTTTTCCGCACGGGAAAGAGAGAAAAAAAGGAATGTTGGGATGGTACTTTTTTGACCCGTTATATGTGCAACGGCTAGTTTTTTTTTTTTTTTTTTTTTTTTTTTTTTTTTTTTTTTTTTTTTAGTGTGTGGAGCAAAGGTAATGTACACACACTCAAAAAAACATAATGAGAGTTTATCACATATTGAGCAAAAAAAAATTAAACAGAGAGTTTTGGCAATCAAGAAATGGATCGTGGCAAAAAAGTTAGAGATCCTAGAAAAGGTGGTCGTGGATCAAAAGGGGCACCTCGTCCTCGAATTCAACCACAACCCGGGATCGAATCATCTTCACAACCCGGTTACCGGCCTCAAATGTACCCTCAATCTCCACCATTTTTCTACACCCCACAACAACCCCTTCCGCAAATTCCTCCTAACTTCGAACCGTTTGATGCGCAATACCCACAACAACCCCAACAATCCCCACCGCAAATGCCTAGTAACTTAAGTATTTAATTAATTTAGTTTATAATTAATTAAATATGCTTGATAAATATTTATAACTTTATATTTGTGAAGAAATATTATATTATAAATATATTTTACTATTTATAATATAATTAAATATTAAGTCCCTATAATATATATATACTTGTAATTTAGAAAAGTATATATAAAGGTAAGTATTTTGTGAAATACTCTAAGTGTTATAATTTTTAGAAATTTGGGCATGACCCGTTCGTTTGTTAAACGTTTCCATTTTCTCAATGTTGCAAATTTCTCAAATAATTTACTAGTCACTTTGTACGTAAAATTTAGTACGTAATAACTATATTATTCGTTATATATATAGTTATCGTTTTAATCCGTTTTACGTTATAAAAATAATCTCCGTAAGTCCATATATATGTAAAAACTCGTTTTCGTCATCCGAAATATTTATTGTGCTTAAACTTCACTATTGGGCCCGTTAACCCAATATTAGCCCAAAACCACTTAATACGGTTTTAGTTACGTTTAATATATCGTTATTTATCGAAATTAATTTCTACACGTTCGATAATAATTTTTGGTCAAAAAGTCAAAGTTGGAAAATTGCTCCATTGGGCTCGGCCCAACTGTCAACGAGCTCAAATTGGGCTCATTGGGCCCATTGGCCCAATAACCAATTTAGTTGTTAAATTTATATATATCTTTTATAATTAAACATAATTAACTCTTTTAATTATGTTTAATCCTCAAAACACCAAGTTTAGTCAATATTATTTTTACTCAACTAAAAATAATATATGTCGACTAAATAAAGTAAATTTCACCAAAAATTATATTTTTAACTAATTATTTATAATTAGTTAAAGTTACTTAAATATGTATTTACTTATAATCCTTCAAGTAAAACTTTCACCAATTCACCACTTGGGCCAAAATTTTATATTTTTCAAAACCGCAATAATTTCCTAATTTTATTTTAGCTGAATTATACATATATACACACAAGTATATATATCGTCTTAAACTCGCGTAACTAGTGTAACTCACATTTGTACCACCAAATTAATACCACAAGCAACAAGTTTTACCACACAAGCAAGAAATATACATATGAACTAGTAGCATTAAATGAGGTTAAATTTACATGCATGCAAGACATATATATATATAAACTTGTCAACTTAACAAAATATATGTATTTAGCACTTGGTAACACCTTTGATCATCATAAAAACATGAAATAAACAAGATTGAAAAGTTTTGATGATCCTTACAATGATGGTGTTTGTGAACGTGGCTAGGAAGGAATTAGAGAGACCCAAAACACTTCCAATTCAACCCAAATTAGCTTATATATAACCCAAAGTACTTGTAAATGCAACCCAACTAACTTGATCTTCAAAAATTTTGTAAGAAAAGTGTTTGTGTGTGTGTGTTTTGCTCGGCCAAAGAAGAAGAAGAAGAGAAATATAAGAATTTTTGGGACATTGGTTTAACTAGTTAATAGGATTTATTGGATAATAGATTTGAATATTAGGGTGTTTTGTGGATATTAGAGAGTTTAGTGGATAATAAGGTGAAAAGTTGATTCTTTGGTTGCTGGGGGGTGCTAGGTGGCCGGTTGGGGTATCCAAGGGGGGGGGGGAATTATAACTTTGTCCCGTGTTGGTGTATCGTGTGTCGGTTTAAGCTTAAATGTAACCGTTACGTCCCGGTTTGACGTTTTTGGACACGAATACGTAAAATAAAGTTTTTAGCCACGGTTTTGTCAGAAGAGTAATAAAATGAGTTACTGACTCAAAAATATATTTACTTGACCTTTACTATAATTACTGTGGTGTCGGTTCGCGTGCGGCGTTGTTTTTCA
Source organism: Artemisia annua (assembly GCA_014162995.1). Classification (NCBI taxonomy): domain Eukaryota; kingdom Viridiplantae; phylum Streptophyta; class Magnoliopsida; order Asterales; family Asteraceae; genus Artemisia; species Artemisia annua. The sequence continues at coordinate 68,716 of LBNU01024223.1, read as the reverse complement.
GAAAATGTGAGAAAGCTCTCAGTAAATTACGAAACTTGTCAGTAACTATCCGAAATGGATTAATTTGTGTTTACTGACGAAAATAATCTTTTTCAGTAGTGACTGTAACACATGCAGATATGTGCAGAAACATGCAGAAATGTGCTAAAATGCATATAACGTTCAAAGTAAGTATAATAAATATAAATTTATTATAAAATTTAATTTATGAAAAATACCATTTGTCACATCTTTCCTTCTAAAGCCTCCTAAACCCACATACCAAACGTACCCTAAATAATATTAAAAATGTATTTATTTTATAAACAGATTGGATTAAAATATATTGGAGTATTTAAAAATAAAATTTGAGAAAGATACAAAAAAATAAAATAAATAAATAAATAAATAAAATAAAAAATGAAAGAATATGTGGTTACGAAAGTTACGTACTAATAGAAAGGTTAAATAGAAAACGGATAAAAACGAGTTTAAACGCGAGTTCGAGCTATGCTTCCTTTTTTAATTGATTTTAAAAAATGAGGATTAACGGTGCAAAAAATATTAATGGAGGGACTAACGGGAAAATATTATTTTAACACTTAACGGATAAAACTAACGACGCTAGTGCTCACAGATGATTAATGCCAAATGTTTAAGGACTTGGGGATGTTTAATGACAAATGTTTGAGATATGGATGATTCTTGCAAAATTACAAAACCACATGGATATTTTTGCAGTTTTCTCTTATCTTTATTATTCAAAGTTCATGAAATACACAAGTGTTTATCAATACTCATCTCATAAGTTCAGCACATATATCACTAAATGTTCATCATATCTCGATATTTATCAATCATGGTTTCTATGTTTATCGATCAGGTCTATTATGGCTATGTTTGGCGTGGAGCTTTTTGGAGCTTTTTGGGTGATGAGCGGTGAGCAATGATCTTTTTGAGTTTTATTGTTCGTTTGGCAAAGGAGCGGTGAGCTTTGCTATTTTTTTAGAAAAGCTCATTTTTTCAATACTTCTTTAAGAAGCTGTGAACAGTGAGCTCACTGCTCACTTGTCACAGCTCATTGCTCACAGCTCACTGCTACTTTTACCAAACACACCCTAACCCTATATTCTGATGTTGGAGGGAAAACGGAAAGAAAAGGAACAGACACGAGTCACTCCCTAATAACTTTTTAGACATTTTAAAAAAGAACTAACTTTCTATTTGATCATCCTCCGTATTATGTTTTACCAAGTTTTATTGATCTAAACTATACAAATGATTGGTTTTTGGTATATGATTCATTGCTAAATTAATGGTTTTAGATACAAATTAATGGTTCTAAATTAGTGGTTTTTAGATTAATGGTTTCAGATAACGATCAAATACGAGTCTAAGGTGGTGTTTGTTTTTCATTAAGAGGCTCTTAACAGCCTCTTAATCTGAACCGTTCAGACTTTGGTCGTTCAGACCGTTTGTTTTTCTTTTCCCGTTCAGACGCGTTCAGATGCAGTAAGATCTTAATGGTCTAGACTTGAGATGGGTGTCTGAATGGCTCTTGTTGCCTCTTGCTGACAAAAAAAAAAAAAAAAAAAAAAAACTAGTACAAGCAAGCAAATGTGCGGTTTAAACATGAGTTTTTTTTCCGTTCAGATGCAGTCAGATTCAGACATTTACTCCTCAGATTCAGATTCAGATGTGCGGTTCAGATTCAGATTCAGAACCTCTTAAAAAACAAACACCACCAAGTTCTACAAAGGAAGATACATTAGCTGCACAAATAAAAAAGAGATTGCGATCACAATGCTTGCACTCTATACAGTCATAAAGCATTTTCTAATGTTGATCTAGTGTCTTGAGTTAATTGTAGAATTGGTACCAAGGTAGTTTGACAAGTAATATAGAGTTATTAATTTGTACGAGGCTCGTTCAAATAAGTAGAAACTTTTTCGAAAATTCATGGAGGTATTTTCTTCCTATTAAAGGTCTCGTATATCTTTCAAGCATATATAATTTAATGGTGTTTCACAAATCCAACCTATAATCTAAACGAAATTTTCAACTCTTCACACGTTCAAGAAATAGGTTTAAAGAAAGATCATATATATAATGTGATATGGTTCAATTTAGAAAGCCAACAAAAGTCAGAAGCTAAAGTCAAAGATAGAAAGTCAACCAACTAACTACAACAGTTTTTCCCGCCAAATTACTTTTAACCATTTCATTCTATAAATTCACTCATTGTATTCAGTTAGACAATCAATCATTTCCAGTTGTAAAACTCTCTTCTTGTAATACTCTCATCTATCCAATAACAAAGCATTGTTCTTCTTAATTCGTGGTTTTATTCCTATTTGCTGAAACTGCCTATTAAGTTGAAAGTACCACTTTATTTCCTAGAGATTTCTAGTGGTACATATCATTTGGTATCCAGAGCCCTTTCCTGGCCAGATACATTCAAGTTTGTTACACTGACATTCTTGAATTCCGGTTATCTTCTCCGGTCACAATTCCGGCAAGAAACCAAGATTCCGGCACGAAATCAGCCACCACTGATTTCACTGTTCTGATTACATTAGGTTAGTGTCAATCATTTGTACTACCACAAGATCAGCCCATAAGTGGTTAATTTCTCTGATCTTGAACAAGCTGGTAAGAAGCAGTTGGATTGATTAACCCAGAACAGCACCAGTGTGAATTACCCCAATTGGTCAGTGATTATTCATTGTTTGAGTGATTAATCATTGTTGATGAGTGGTAATACGACTGGTACCATGGTGGAAACAAGAAATAATACAAGACCTCAAGATCCTACAATGGAGTCTCTGCAAAGAATGATGGCAGAGATGAGGACTGAGTTGATGACAGAAATGAGGAGTGAGTTGGCAAGAATGAGGTCTAGGGAAGGCACAAGTAATGGTGGTTCCAATGGTGGTTCTAATGGTGGTCAAACCATGTCATATACAAGATCCACAAAGATTGAATTTCCCAAGTTTGGGGGTGATGATGTGAGGGGATGGATTTACAAGTGTGAACAGTTCTTCAGAGTTGACCACATTCCTGATGATCAGAAGGTAGCCTTGATCTCTATTCATTTGTTTGATGTTGCTTTAATGTGGCATAGGCAATTTTTGAGATTTGTAGGAGCAAATGTAGACTGGATAGTTTACAAAACTGCAATTCTTAAAAGATTTGGTAGTTCTTTTGATGATCCAATGGATGATTTGAAGAATGTTAAGTATGAAACAACTGTGGAGAACTATCAAAATGAGTTTGATAAATTGTTGAGTAGGGTGGAAATTGATATGCCTGAGGAACAACAAATTAGTTTTTTCTTGGCTGGATTGTCTAATGAAATAGAGTTAGCTGTTAGAATGTTTCATCCAAGAACACTAGCAGATGCTTACTCTTTGGCTAGATTGCAAGAAGCAACTAATATGGCTGTGAAAAAGAAATGGAGACCACCACTATTGAGTACACCTAAGTTTGGAAATTATAAACCCAGTGGAACCATTAATAGTCCTAAACCAATGGCATTACCTGCTCCAAATGCTAATTGGAGAAATAGACCACCTAGAAAACAATTGACATAGAAAGAACTTGAAGAAAAAAGGGCTAAAAACTTGTGTTTTTACTGTGATCAAAAGTACACCCCTGGTCATAAGCGTCCAAGTCAAATGTTTTCTTTGGAAGTGGTGGTAGATAATGAGGAAAGTGAAGAAGAAGAGATTGTGTATGAGACATTGGAGCAGAATAGTATTGAAAATGATTTGGAAAGAGAGCCTGAAATTGTGCCACAAATTTCTTTACATGCTCTGAATGGTGTACAAACTTACCAAACAATGAGGGTTATTGGAAAAATTGGTAAACATGAGCTTCACATTCTGATTGATACTGGCAGTACCCATAATTTTCTAGATGCCCTCAAAGCTAAACAAATTGGCTGTGATCTCAAGAATACTTATCCTTTACAAGTCAGTGTGGCAGGAGGAAGGAATTTGTATAGTAATACTGTATGTGATGAATTTTCATGGAAGTTACAGGGTGAAATCTTTACTACTAGTGTCATGTTGTTGCCTTTGGGTGGTTGTGACATGGTACTAGGAATGCAATGGTTGTCAACTCTGGGAGAAATGAGGTGCAATTTTTTGGAGCTTAGAATGAGTTTCATGTACAATGGCAGAATGATTAATTTGAGGGGTAGTACAAAGACAACAGCGGAATGGTTGAATGCTAAGCAAGCTGCAAAAGGTGTGACTAATGGGAGCAATTTAGCAATGTGTGTGTATCCCAATGCCATGTTAAATATGATCACTGCTTCAACACCTATTGAAAGTCAACAACACACTGGTAAAGCTCAAATCCAAACACCCCTTAAGCTGCTGATTGAAGAATTTGCTGATGTTTTTGAAATTCCAAAGGGACTTCCACCTCAGAGATCCCATGACCATAGAATTCCCCTAAAAGAAGGTACCCCACCAGTGAATTTGAGACCCTATAGGCATCCACCAACACAAAAGGATGCAATAGAGTCAATGGTGCAAGAATTGCTTGAATCAGGAGTCATTAGGCACAGTCAAAGTGCTTTTGCATCTCCTATAGTTATGGTAAAAAAGAAGGATGGAAGTTGGAGGATGTGTGTGGATTATAGACAACTGAACAAGAACACTTTGAAAGATAAATTCCCCATTCCACTCATTGAGGAGTTGTTAGATGAGCTTCATGGTTCTGTGATGTTTTCCAAGTTGGACCTAAGATCAGGTTATCACAAAATAAGGATGTATGAAGATGACATTGCCAAAACAGCTTTTAAAACTCATGAAGGTCATTATGAGTTTGTGGTAATGCCCTTTGGACTCACTAATGCACCTTCAACCTTTCAATCATTGATGAATGAGGTGTTTAGACCATTTTTAAGGAAGTTTACACTAGTATTTTTGATGATATACTGGTGTACAGTACAAGTTTGCAAGAACATGAGAGACATTTGAGGGTTATTTTGGAAACCATGAGATCAAATCAACTCTATGCCAAGCAGAGCAAATGTGTGTTTGGAGCAGAACAAGTGGAATATCTTGGACATGTGATTACTAGTAAAGGAGTAGCCACAGATCCTCAAAAGATACAAGCTATGGTGGATTGGCCTGTTCCCAAGAATTTGAAGCAGTTGAGAGGTTTTCTGGGCTTAACAGGTTATTAAAGAAGGTTCATAAAAGGGTATGCAATAATAAGTTCACCTTTGACTGCTTTGTTGAGAAAAAATGCATTTGGTTGGAATAGTTCTGCTCAGAAAGCTTTTGAAAGCTTAAAAGATGCTATGGTTAAAGCTCCAGTGTTGAAACTTCCAGATTTTAATGAGGTTTTTGTGGTGGAAACAGATGCTTCAGGTTTGGGAATTGGAGCTGTGTTGCAACAACAAGGTCACCCAGTGGCTTTTCTTAGCAAAACCCTTGCTCCAAAACACCATGCATTGTCAACATATGAGAAAGAATTTCTGACAGTTTTACAAGCTCTAGACAAATGGAGGGGTTATTTGGTTGACAGACATTTTATTATCAAAACTGACCACTTCAGCCTTAAATACTTGTTAGACCACAGGATTACCAATCCCACACAGATGAAATGGTTACCTAAGCTAATGGGGTATGACTATGAGATTCTGTATAAAAAGGGGATAGAAAATGTGGTAGCAGATGCTCTTTCCAGGGTACAGTCAAGTGCAGAGTTGCTCCAAATCAGTGTCAACACTTTGTCCAGTGATCTTTATGATGAAATTAAGTAGGTTTGGACTTCTGATCTTGATTTACAAGCTTTGATTTTGAAGTTGCAAGCTGATGCTACTAGTGCCAAACACTACCTATGGACTAATGGGCAATTGTTGAGAAAAGGCAAATTGGTTATTGGTGGTGATGAGGAGTTGAGAAACAAGCTTTTGAAGTACTTCCATTGTAGTCCAGATGGTGGTCACTCTGGTATGCAAGCTACTATGCAAAGGATGTGTGCTAATGTGTATTGGAAAAAAATGAGGAAGCATGACAAAGAATTTGTGAGGCAATGTGATGTGTGCCAAAGGTTTAAACCAGAGTTAGTTGCTTACCCTGGGCTGTTACAACCTTTGTCAATTCCTGAAACCATTTGGTCAGAAATATCCATGGATTTTATCACTGGCTTGCCAATGTCAAATGGGAAGTCAGCTATTATGGTCATTGTGGACAGACTCAGCAAGTACAGCCATTTCATAGCATTGAAACATCCTTATACAGCCAACAAAATAGCTCAAGTGTTTTTGGACACTATCTATAGGCTGCATGGATTGCCCAAAATCATTGTGAGTGACAGAGATGCTATTTTCATGAGTAAGTTTTGGAAAGAATTGTTTACTGTACTACAAGTTAAGTTGCATACTTCTACTGCTTATCATCCTCAAAGTGATGGTCAAACTGAGGTGGTAAACAGGAGTCTTGAATGCTACTTGAGGTGCATGTGTGGTGACAAGCCAAAGGAATGGAGTAATTGGTTACCATTAGCTGAGTACTGCTATAACACTTCTTACCACACCACCATCAAAAACACACCTTACCAAGTTGTCTATGGTCAACCTCCACCAGTACACATTGTTTATGCAAAAGGAGATAGTGCAGTGGATATGGTGGACAGAACTTTGGAAGCAAGAGAAGAGGCAATTAAACTGCTAAAGTTTCACATGAAACGAACTCAAGAAAGAATGAAGGAAATAGCTGACAAGCATAGAACTGAAAGGGAATTTGTGGTCAATGATTGGGTCTATTTGAAGTTGCAACCATATAGACAATCTACTATAAGGCAAAGTAGAAACCACAAATTGTCAGCAAAATACTATGGTCCTTTCCAGGTGATTCAAAAGGTGGGAAAGGTAGCTTACAAACTGCAATTGCCAGTAAATGCTCAGATTCACCCAGTATTTCATGTTTCACAGCTGAGAAAGTACAAGGGTGAGACTCCAAAAGAACCTGGTAAGCTACCATAACTGAATGGAGATGGATTAGTGGCAGTAGAGCCTTTTGCTATTCTGGACAGGAAGCTTGCTAAGAAAGGAAATGCTCCAGTGGTTTATGTACTGGTGCATTGGACTAATGGTGCAGTTGCAGATGCCGCGTGGGAACCTTATGATGAAATTGCAGCAAGATTTCCACAGTTTGACATGAATGCTTAAGTAGTTGATTGAGGACAATCAACATCTGAAGGAGAAGGCATTTGATATGGCTCAATTTAGAAAGTCAACAAAAGTCAGAAGCTAAAGTCAAAGATAGAAAGTCAACCAACTAAGTACAACAGTTTTTCCCGCCAAATTACTTTTAACCATTTCATTCTATAAATTCACTCATTGTATTCAGTTAGACAATCAATCATTTCCAGTTGTAAAACTCTCTTCTTGTAATACTCTCATCTATCCAATAACAAAGCATTGTTCTTCTTAATTCGTGGTTTTATTCCTATTTGATGAAACTGCCTATTAAGTTGAAAGTACCACTTCATTTCCTAGAGATTTCTAGTGGCACATATCATAATGTTCTTATATCTTTCAATATTTTATAGAATTGTTGGTTCCCTTCTCATCAATGTTAAGGTAGTTTCTTCAAGGACACTTTGCCAAAATGAAGTCAAGTCCTGAATTTATGATTTAATAAATAGGACTTCCTGTATTGAATATTCTAACACGTTGTGAGTCCATGTTGGTGTAATAATTTATGCATTTAAGCGCCTTTCTCGACTACACATAGAATACTCCGTAACTTTACAGTCTTTACAAGGAAATAAGGTTGTACCAAACATAGTACAACGTAACCATGATGAGGTTTCCTAAGTTAATGTCACATAGGTCATCAATATCAATCATATTTCTATAGACACACACTTGTTGTTGGTAGTACATTTATCTTTCTTCCAAATTGATACTACAAACGACACCATCACGCATGCTCTCTCTCAAGATTTCTAATACGCGTAACCAACAACCGTGATAGGACTTAGGAGGCTTCTCTCGATACCAAGCGTTGATCAGATGCTCAAGTGCTCAACTTAACTCTTACCGTGTTGGTCATTAAGATCTCACAAATATCATGAGGATCATCCGATCATGTATACGTGATTACCTTAGCTGCTGGATGGGCACTACAAAGCAATTAATCTTATTAAAGTGAAATATTTTATAGCATAGTGTTTTATCATCAAGTGTTTGTGAAGAACTAAAATAATGAAACCAGGCTTCACTTCAAGAGATATGAAACATTGAAACCTCTAAGTTTTACCATTCACGTAAATATTTTAATATTATCAGTGACTCTTCTATATCATAAATTTTTTTATTCATTAACCAGTCATTGATTCTATACTTCTAACTTTCTAAGTTAAATAACTTAGGCCATCAACTATACTAAATCTTTTTAAAAATTTAATAGTTGTGTAATATCATTAAATTAATCAAATGAAACCATTAAAAGCTTTGTAAACATCTCACGTAATCCAAATGCATTAATAATTAATCTACGAAAATATTCAATATTGTCAAATGTGAATTTTCATGAAGTTTATCAACTGAAAAGACCTAGTTGGTAGAGCTACCAAGTCTTATAAAAGTGTGTCCTATCCTATAGAAACTTCAAAGGCAAACATTATCGACCTAACTTCAACGATCCTGTTTAACATTATTAATAATTAAAAAGTAAAAGGTATCTGCTGAACATTATGAATCGGTTAAAACATTATACAGTAATCCGATGGACATATTCCCCGGCTTCTCGTTTCCTTCTCATATATGTGAAACTGTATTAGAGCATATGATATAATTGTCAAAAATCAAAATTTTACACTAGTAAATTAGACTTAATGATTGACATTCTCTCGTGACGTTTTCAATGGTAATCTTTTGTTTTGATACTAGTTATAATGCCCGTGCACGCGCAAGTTTTTAAATTTTTTTTTAATGATATACTAGCTATAATGCCCGCGCACGCGCGGTTTTTTTTTTTTTTTTTTTTTTTTTTTAATTTTTTTTAATGATATATTTTTATTTCTTAATAAACAAATAATTTAATCTTTGTTTTGTTTGATTTATGATTTTTAATTATATTTGTTTATTATTAAAGATAACATTTTAAAAAATTTAATCCTATTGTTAGTTTCATCTTATCTATATTTTTTTGTACTTATCTTCTATTTATGTAGTATATCAACAAAACAAATTTTTAAAATTTTAAATTAAAAAATAATAATTAAAATATTACCTAATAAAAAATATTCTTTTTTCCAAAATACGAAAGTACCCATTAGGGGTTTTTTTTTTTATTATATAAAAGATTTTTATTTTTTAAAAAACAAATAATTTAATCTTTATGTTGTTTGATTTATGATTTTTAATTATATTTGTTTATTATTAAAGATAATCATTTAAAAAATTTAATCATGTTGTTAGATGCATCTTATCTATATTTTTTTGTACTTATCTTTTACTTGTGTAGTATATCAACAAACAAATTTTTAATAAGGAAATATTCTTTTTTTCCGAAATACAAAAGTACCCACTAGGGTTTTGTTTTATTATACTCCCTCCGTCCCAAATTATAAGTCCACTAATACATATTTTACAAAGTTTAAGAAAAGTGGGACCTTACAATACTTAGCCAATAAAAATTCATTCTTACCCACTTACAAATATTTTGATTGGTTGAAATCAAAAGTGGACATAAATTTTAGGACAACCAAAACTACAAAAGTGGACTTATATTATAGGACGGAAGGAGTATAAAGGTGGTGGCAGTCATGCCTCCGAAAAAAACCATACATCTCAAATCCACCAATAATATCATTCCACCTCATCCCAACCATTTCATACTTTTTTCATACCTCTCAACCCCTTTTTAGGGGCAACCATGCCTTTTTCATACCTCCCAANTTTTTGTCTTCTAGTCCCAACGGTTATTTTTCCTTCCATACCGTTCCATGCTTCCGAATCATTTCATGCCGCTGGACCATGCCGTTGGAGCATACCGCCGGGGTGGCAACGGTGTTCACCGGCGGTATGCCCCATGCCGATGGGCATGCCGCTCCCACTGCCACCACCCTAAAAGATACGTGATAGAGCTTGTCATATGATGCACGGGTGTACCAAACAAACAAACAAAATGAATTAACACGTATAGAATCAAGTGAAAAGAAGGTATCGATGTACCAAGCAGAAAATGACCGATGAGTCTAATATAACTCTCTAACGAACACAGTATTATGGGTCGAAAATTGTGTAGGCCGAAAAACAGCTACCAGCCTTATACAAACTCAAGATGATTTACTTTTCTGATTTTCTTCAGCTTATCGAATGACTTGTCAAGTACAAATAAATGGTCCTTGTGGATGCATTCTTATATTAGTAGCTTAGCTAAGAAAAGGCGATTCAATGAATTAAATTAATGGCTTAATTAAACCCATCAATTCTGTTAAATCATTCATCTGACATGCTTTCATCTAGGGGTGTATTGAGTCGAGCCGAGTCGAACCATGTCAAGCTCGAAACTTGACTAGCACTTACAACTCGAGCTTAAAACTTAAGCTGATCTTTGTGGCATGTCACTAGCGACTAGTGGTTAGAGGTTGTTCAAGTGTTGCTTGAGGTTAATGTGGCATTTCAGCCGCATTCCATTGTACTTCAATTGTTTCTGTGATTAATATTTTTTTCCAGGGTGAAACCTTTTTACCCAATAAAAAAAAAAAAAAAAAAAAAAAAAAAAAAAATGTCTGAGCTCGGCTTAACTTGATTAATAGTAGAAGTATATTACAAGCAACTTAATCAGGTTCACAATTATAGTAATTTTGATACTTCTAGAGTTTGGAACAACTCGAGTTGATTACATAGAATGAAAATCACGTAAATTTGCATACACAAAGTATGAAAATGTAAAAATAACACAAATGGCATTTGACCTTCGCGAACTAGGTATTTCTGATACCCAAGTTCAAATCAAAAGTCTATTGCGGTTGAGCTCGACTCAATTTCGACTTATATCAAGTCAATTTTGAGGTATCTGAAACAGATAGGTATATTTTGAATAGAATGTTAAATCAATACATATTTGCATTTAACACTTGAAAACCAGCACCCACATAAGGCCTGGTGATTTTGTTTAGCAGTTGTTTGAAATAAGACGTCAATTGCATAAAGCTGCACCATTTCTTAGAAGGAAAAAAATTGTAATTGTTTCATAAACGCTAACCTTTCTTTAGCCCTTCCATCATTTTCACTTTTTCAAGCATCATCAACGAGGTCAACATGATACCAGATTACCAGGTTATAAACCTTTAGCGACAATGTCGTAAATATTGTCAAAAAACTTTGCTCCAAGAAGCAATAACAACAACAACAAAAAATAAGCCATGTTATCATTATATTAACATCGGCAGGTCGGTTATACTAGTTAAGGATCATAGATATCTTTCTAGCCTCAGTCATATTTCTGGAGCCTTTTGTCCACTGCACGAGTAGCAAATCAAATCTGTACATTCCACTAAACACATTTTAGCTCGACTACTTCGGCCCATTTAAGTTGTAGGAGGGGGTGCACAACTTATTTTTACTGGATACCCACTTGAGCATATAAAACGAAAATATACAACAAATAACTGGGGCGCGTCCAATGTAAAATATACAACAAATCATGTCAGGTGTGTCCTAATGGCTTTAACACCTTCGAATTAGTTTCACATTAAAATTTAATTCATGCTCACTAATTTGTGAACACTCATTCCATACCATATTGCATTTACGAACAAACTTGAACACTCATCCCATACTTGATGCCATCACAAACTAGCTGTTAGGTGACAAAGCCATCACTTAACAAACTTTACAATCAAGTATATACAACAGACTTTGTCAATCACTCGCACATATACTCAAGAAGAGTGACAATCTATTGTTTTGTCCATGTTTAGAAAACAACATGTTCTTTTAATCACATGTGATACTAAAACAGCATTTCGTTGTTTCCTTTTGCTTCATTATGAAACTCTAGTTATGGCTTATTCGATTGGACAAAGACTTACCCGACCTTTATCACTACTGTCTCATATCCATGCTATTTCTATTACCGATGTCATCATCATCAGATTGACGACTTAATATTCTGCTCCAAGACTTATATTGTTATCACTAAGTGAGTAGGTTCTAATACCCAAACCCTTAAATCACTGAGACAACCAATTTACCTAAAACTAGGTTTAACTTCCTAAAATATCCATTGCTCTGGAATAAACTTGTTCCTAAAACAAGGATTAACTATTAAAAAAATCATTGAACATCCGCTGTTTAGACATAGATACTAAGTATGTAAATAGAACAATTTTATTGCCGTGGAATAAACAATCAACTCTAAACTTTTTGACGTGTGTCTCGATGAAAAAACACATCACATAAATCAGTGATAGACATTCTGCCTAGTACAATATACCTGCTACATCACGCATGGATTAAAAATCACCCGGTGAACTCACTGTTTTAACTCAAAAATTCATATTATTCTAATAAGAAAATTTTTACTTGTAGTTAAACATGAATAGTTCTAAGAAGTTTAAAAGAAGATAAATACCACTTAGAACACTTATACCGTTTATAAAGAGGTAATCTTTTATATAATAAAAGAATTACATCATTTCGGAGTATTTTTACAAAACCCTTCTCATTGAAAAAAAAAATAGGCCAATAGGAGAGCTCGATTTTGCCACGTAGGCGAAATCGAGCAATATGATTGGTCAATATAAAGTCAAAATTAAATTGATTTTGGTCAAATTTAATAAATTTGGTGGAGAAATTTGGTTAAGAAAAAAAAAATGAATAAAAATATAGGTGTCAAATTTATGAAAACAAAAACTTAAAAAAAGAGGAAGTAATTAATAAAACTTTGGTGGTTGAATTTTAAATAAAATATATGGAGCTAAGTGTAAAATTACAAGTTTCCATGTTTTTTAATAACTTTAGAAAAAACACAAATAACCCCTTACACTTTATACCATTTATACCTTATAATATGAACTTTGTTTAAAATTACATGAGTATTAGTATTAGTTTCAGACTTTCATATATTTAAATTACAAAATTTTGTAAATATGCGAATTAGTTTTAATATTGTTAATTGTAGACTTTCATCCGTTAGAATATTTGTTTAAAAACGACTCATGTTATTCTATTTAAAAGCTTAATTTATGCGTACACGAGTTTGAATATTAAATACGGCTAAATTATTAGTAACGGAAATATAAATATCAAATGGTAAGCACGAGTTACTGTGATATGGAAATAAATATACGCGATTCTACTTATAACAACGACTCATGAAATTGTCATTTAGAATTTGTATATGAAAATCCATAAAAACATTTTAAAAACTTTACGGAACATATTTAACTTCATTAACGCTTATTATGTGCTACTAAACTCGCACATTTTGTACAAAATTATATCAATAGTTAAATTTAAACAATAACATCAACATCAACCTCAGCATATCTGTCAGTTAAAACCGTTATACAAAGCTAATTATTAAGAAAAAACAAACAAACACATGGGTTAGATAGTTATTGTTTAATGTAGAAGGTGTTTTCCTTAAATTTTTTTAAAAAAATGCACGCATCACAATCCTTATTTGATAACAATCACCTCCTAAATCAAAAAAAGAAATACTACGTAGATGATAGCCTAACTTTATTCATTGACGTGATGTTTCATAAAAAAAAAATGTAATAGTTGGCCGTTGTAAAGGAATTAAAGTATGTACATAAGAATTATTAAGCAAGAATACATGGTTTTTAATCAGGTTATTACGTTACTATACTACGATAATGTTATTGAGTTGGTAGTCACGGATGTGAGATACAACCATTCTTCTATACTTATGATTTATGTGTTAACCTCTTTGTGATTCATTTCTTAATCGATAATAATACATAATCAAAACGAAACTTTAAAAACCCTGTGCGTGCACAGGTATTATAACTAGTAAACCAATAACATGAAAAAAAAATAATCAATGCTTCCTGGCGATACACATAACTTAACCTTTAAATCTCTATCCATCCTTAATCTAAGTCTGCGTGTAAACCGCACAGGTTGGTATTTACTTTAGGCCTTTATTGCTAAACAATCAAACAAGGAAAAAAGCATCACTAGAAAGATAATAGGTTAAGCGGATCATAAGTAGCCAATGACGTAATTAACTTACTTCAACCTTCTAAATAATTATACTAAAAAACTGCATTGCATGGATAAGCCACCCAAGTACTAAAAAGTTTTCAATGAGGACACCTAATTGTCAAAAGAACTTTAGAGGCTAGCCAAGTATCAATTTAATGTCTTTTATGCCAATTTTGACAAAAAAAAGCTTGCCCAAAAATTACATATGATGCAATACCTGTATATTTACAGCCTTTATAACAACCAAAGTTGTAACCAAAGGGCTTGCGTCCCAATGGTACCCCTTGTTGTGTGAGAAGCTTCCCAACCAAATGGTTGTGGGTTCAAGTCCTGCTTAGGGCACGTGAGATATTTCGCGATGTATATTCTGAGATAGTTAGTTACCATTCTAGAGGGGAAAAAAAAAGGAGTTGTAATATGAAAAAAAATAACCGTCAATCTATTTATTATATTCTATATATGTGGAGTTTTAATGCATATTTTAGTAGCTTTAGGATATGTTTTAATCATTTACAGCTCTGATTTTTTAAAAACATTCAAATTCCATTTTTGTTATTCTATAATTTTCTGGCAAAAAACATAACAGGATACCTGAGTGGCCAAACATACTAATGTTCAGAAGGTAAACCAAGTTACCCAACCCAATAGACCCATTACACCGGTCACCCATGACATGTCTAATTGATACCTATATGATTTACCACCATATATGTGTCCACCGTCTTTAAATAGAGTACTACGCAACTCCTTTGACACTATCGTTATTAAATTATGAGCTTTCTTGATTATTACAGTGATCTTAAAAGTCATAAGTTGGATATAAAAAGATTGAGCCACACTTTTGGCATACAGCCTACAACCTTCATTCCACATTGCTGGAAGTTTAGTCAAACGCAGCGTTCTATAGATGGAATGCCAATTTCGACTCATTAGTTTAAGAAATTGTCAACTAAGGGCGTGTTTTACATCAAACAGGTTACACGAGCTAAATTAAAACAATTAGCTAAAAATGGGTCGAATGAGTTAAAGGTTACCTAGTGTAAGGTGTTTATTCTCAACGTGTAAAGCCTTTGATATATCTAGTTCCCACACTGATTATTTACACTTTATACAAAAACGGACAAAGAAGTGTTCACAGCGCATTTCAATCCCACCTGTTTTACCTGATACCTAAAACGCCAATCTCACCACATCTAGATTAAGGCGATGTGTGAACTATTAAAAAGGTGCAAAATCTTAATTCTTACAGGTTCTACTTCATACGATATTTCATAGATAAACATCAAACAGATTGAGATTAGCAAAACAACAGTAGAGAGAAAATAACTGGATCATGATCACAACAAATATAACATTATATATTAACTTGTCAAATTATAATGGAAATAAAAAGTATCATAAATAACCTAACTTTATTTAAATTTATACGAAAGGAAATCATATAGCATCAACTACAGCTGAATCCAAAGGACAACAAAAGAAACTGTAATCACAATAACCATATATATAACACACATATGCAAGGCAATCTAGCACATATACCTGATCTTGCAACATGCCTACAAATTCCAATCTACATCATCACTGGTACCCGCAGCAAGCATATCCTGTATGCAAAAATCATCATCAATTGAACCTAAGCCATCAAAAATCATATCATTATCGACCCATTCCATTCCATCTTCCACAACCAATGGTGCCGGTTCACACACCTGTTCCACCACTACCCCTTTCACCTTCTTATCATCATCTTCCACAACCGTCCCAAAATCAGTCGGCATAGCGGGCATATGTCCCTCAAACAAGGCAATATGCCCAAACAACTTATCCTTCCTAGTAAAACTTGTCCCACACGAACACTTCCATTTGGTCTCACCACAATGCTTCAAATGGCTTTTCAAGTCAGCCAAAACAGAGAAATTCTTCTTATTGCATATATTACACGAATACATTTTGGGACAATGGCTCCTCTTAAAATGATTCTTTACACAAATAACGGATTTCAACGGCCTAAACTTGCTATGCAACTTGTTCCTACTACAGCCACTAAACGGACACGAAAACCTAGTCCTCCCTCCACCATTCCCAACATCCAAACCCGTAACAGCCAACTTGTCAGGCTTAGCTAATGCTTCAAGGGTCTTAAACTTATTCCCATGAGCACGCATATGCATTCGCAAATTGGCATCACGCTTAAAACCCTTACCACAAAAATCACAAAAATGCAAATGCTCAGCTAACAACTCAACAGCATCAAGCTCCACAATATCCCAATCGCCCCCATTAACATTTTCCTCATCTAAAACCTCAGTTTTCGGATACCCTTTATCCTCCTTAAAATCATCATGGGTTGACTTTTTTGGGTCGTTGGATAAAGAAACAAGGGCGGCGCCGTTAACGATGACTTGGTTGATGGCTGCTGTGATTTCTTGTGAAACAAGGTTCATTTGATGATCATTGATGAGTGTGTTGTCGTTTAGTGATTGAGTTAAGAATTGGTGAACATGGTTCATGCGTGTTTGGAGCTTAGACAGGTTCAGGAGGGGTTGGTTGTGGTTGTCTCCGCCGTCGTCTGGATCCATGGCGGCTGATGCTAATGGTTATTAGCTGGATGTTATTGTGATCAAAGAGTTGAATATCTATTGAGTTTTACTACTAATGTCGTCTATGCTTTAGTGAGTGTTTAGCATCACAAAAACGTTTTGAAATAGAGGGTATGTTAGGAGCCGGAGTGGATCGCTGGATCGAGTTGG
The DNA here is from genome assembly GCA_014162995.1 of Artemisia annua. NCBI lineage: Eukaryota > Viridiplantae > Streptophyta > Magnoliopsida > Asterales > Asteraceae > Artemisia > Artemisia annua. Next base: position 51,769 of record LBNU01024223.1, on the reverse strand, counting down.
CGGAACTTTTTTTTTCTAAACGTTAGTTTAACTAGCATTCCATTTAGTAGCTTATTTTTTTTACATGCTCCTTCAAGCTATGTCAGCCAAACGAGACTTATTTTTATTGGTAACTTATTTTTCTAAAAAGAATAAGCTCATGATATGATAAACTCTGATAAGTTCGCGCGCCAAACATGCCCATAATGGTCGGATATGATTCTCATATTTGATATCGAAATAAATAGATAAAAGTCTATTTATTTTTTTTGTCAAATTAGCTTATTACATAACTTAGCTTGTAAATTATCAAAAAGTTGTTATTAGAGCGAACGGGAATTTCTACTCGCGCTTTGCGGCGAAGCGTTTGTATACGATATATTGTATGAGGTTAGAAGATTTTTTTTTTTTTCTCTTTTTTTTTTTAATAAAAGAATTTAGATAGGCTTTGCCGTGTTAACTATAAAATATTATTGACTATATTAAACAACTACTACATTACAACGACAACAACAAACTCAACTCAAGACATTAAAAACAATTGAAATGGTTCGTTAAAAGAAGTTATTAAGTACATCTTGAATAATTTGAAGAATATAAACACAAAGTATAAACAATCATGGACCGAAGTTCTTAAAACCTTTAAAGACAATCGAAAAGCTACATCGAAGAGAGTTATTAGCTACATCTTGAACAATATGCAAATCCGTAAGCACAAGCATAAATACAAAATATAAGCAATCACCGGTCGGATATCTGTAAGTACAATGCCGCATATAAATTGGCAAAATCATAGATGTTAAAAAATTCCGCATTTGATGAGGCTCATATCTGCAAATAATCTAAAAAGCGGTTGAATCCGTCGTGTTTCGCAAACACAATAAGTTCTTGGGTAGTGATATTTCCACATAGGAATTTACTTCATACACATAATTTTAGTGGGACCTACATAAATTTTATTTGTAAAATTTATATAGGTCCCACTAAATATATGTGTATGAAGTAAATTACTATGTGGAGATATCAGCTCCCTAAGTTCTTTTGCCAAAATACTTCACCTTTAATTTTATGAACTTTTATCCGTGACAAAAAGCAGTAGACCTCCTAAGAACCCAAGGTTCAAGAGATCATTGAGATAAATGATGATGATGACGGCAATAAGCACGGTGACTGTGATTGAATAGTGATGACGAGTGTGATTTTAGGTAAATCACATGGACAAAACATGTAAATTTTTCTAATTCTTAATACATAGTCCAAATCTAAAGAAATATATCATTTTCTTTCAACATTGCAAAATCGTTTCACATCAAGTTATTCACTATGATTTGCTAACTCTAGGTAGTTAAACACATTACATATGGTAAGTCATAGTAGGAACTTAAACAAATACCAGTTTTGCCTTAATCATCAAGGCTGTACCTTTCTCAAGCTTTTGACTTTGAACGAGATCTCAAGTACTTAAAGGCTACCTTGGAAAACTGGGTAATTGAGAAAAACATTTGCATGAATGCACGACTCTTCACAATGTTTTCGTGTATTGTCCTAGCTCTTCTAGCTACCACTGGTCCTGCTGGTTCGGGTTTCATTTGGACCACCACCTGCATCGATGCTAAACAAGTAAAGATGATATAAAACTCAGGCTCCCAAGCAATTGAGTAAACAAGATGTGCAAAAATATGGGTTTGATAAAGAGTAAACTAAGGTTCTCGATGAAAGCAGTCTTTTTAAGTGCGGGTCAAAACAGGCCATGTCAGCATGCATTATTTTAGGACAAGTTATTAAGGTGCCAATCAAAATTCCGAAAAAAATGCCATTACAACTATAATCTAAATATTTGAATCAAACCACTTAAAAAGTCATATGTACTATAATATGATACAGACTCCTGGGCAACTTTCCACCCATTAATCCACTCATTTGACCCGTTGATCCACTCATTCATTAGTAGATGGGTCGAAATTACCATATCACGTATAAGCATGATATATTACTAACCTGACGGATTCATGTTTGTCAATCTGCGCAATCTTTCCTCAGCCAAACGAACAGCACGGGTGGAGCTTTTAACACCTTGGGTTATCTCCTGGCTGCAAACATATTTAATCCATGTAACTGATGTGAATAATCAGTGTTAAGTAAAATCAGTGAAATAGAATAGAAGGTTCTGGAGAAATTTGCTAACCCTAAATCACTTAGCTCCATTGTCAGGTCACTGATCTCCATTCCTGACAAACGAACCGCAGCCATTGTGTCAGGGAGCTCCTCCCTAGTAACATCAAGCAGTTTTTCAAGAGATTCTGCAGCCCTTTTGAAAGCCTTCAGCAAGAGTAACAAGAGTAGTGATTGGTCAACATGGTGAAACTAAAACAGATACTATTATGATGCTAGTGGTAAATGATTGTAAACAGCAAAAGATATGTTTATAATTCAAATTACTAACCAGAAGGGTAGGGATTGCAGATAAGAAAAGCCATGTAGCTGAAACTGCTGTCTGCAGAAGATGAATTTTAAGTCAGTATGGTTTTTCTTAGATTGTGTTATATATCTAATCACAGAATTCAGATAACTTAATCACCGAAATCTGTGGTATTTTTGTGATAGAATTAGAAATACACCCAGAAAACAAAGTCACACCATAACTCAAACCTTGAAAGCATAAGGAAATCAAATACATGCAAGAACTTTTGTGCTACATCTGAACCAGCAGCAAAAGATGAATATGTGCAGCATTTTCAACTTAACTACATGCAAAACGATATTTACCACGCTTGTTTGGTGAAAGAACATCGAAAGTATCCCACTCACGGTGACCTAATTATACTCAAGGAAGAATGCAACAACAGTTCAAGAAAGAAACTACATATATCGAAATTCCTTGCTCTTTCCTTCCAACTTCCATAAAAATCCTCGTCTAATAATAAAATGCAATGTACAGTCAGCAAGCTGTCTCAACTTGCTACTGCTAGTCACAGTCTTGGAATTAAATTAAGGATCCAAGGCAACTTTTGAAATATATATATTTTGGTCTCATCTCAGTTGGCACAATCTTGGACCTTAGAAAAAGGCGCCATTGTGCTAATGCAGAGATTTATAAAGCACACCTCTTTCCGTGAGTCTTAAGTGCACAAGCTATGAGTTCTCTTTAAGAAGATTTATCATATTAAATCTCACTAGTACTATACGTTCAATCTTACCTACGCAGAGATTTATAAAGCACACCTCTTTCCGTGAGTATTAAGTGCACAAGCTATGAGTTCTCTTTAAGAAGATTTATCATATTAAATCTCACTAGTACTATACGTTCAATCTTACCTACCCACGTTCCCACAAGCTTTAAGTTGTCAACATCATAGACAAAAATGACAATGGCTCATTTTGATAATCAACAAACACACCAATTTCAGCTAAACGTTTAGCAAAGAAATGAGAACTAGACTACTTTGAACCTAGTAACAAATACTTTCAAAAGCACCACTCAAGAAATTGATTTTTATAGCGTCTAGGCTATTGTAACAGGTTAGTTTCACATATTTCCAAACAAATAAATTTATTTTGCACTTTAAAATCAGTTAGGATTCTAATATACTAAATTAGACTTCAAACGAATTATTACTAACCAATAATTATTAGTAAACAATTATAGCCAAATTCACATCAGAGTTTGTCAACCAAAATGTAGATTATTTACAACTTATTGTAATATACCACTTTTTAAAATTTCTAATATCCAAGCACAAAGTAGCAAAACTAGACCAATAAAAATTTTAATAGAAAATTGGAGGTTATTAGTAGCCTAAATACTAAACACCCAAGACCTACACTTTTCCCATTCAGTAGCCAAACACTATCGTCTAATTATTCATGTTTCGCATCACGATTCACGCAACAATAAGATAATCTACCTTATCATGTAATCCCAAAGACCCTCATAATAAGCCCTAAAAATTTAATACGCATTTTCTTTAAACATAAATTTCATAATAAATTAAATGAAATACATAAGACCGCACAAGAGATAAAATTGAGAACCGTAAACGACCTTGGAGATTCCTTGGAGATTGTACAGAGGAGGTATAAATACTAAATAGTTAAAGAAGGTTCGGACAATGTTGTTTTAGCTGAATTTGAAGAGAGTCACATATATGAAGTTTTTTACGGCTATGGTTAAAAGGATAGAGAGTGACGATGTTGCAGGAGAGTTGTTAACCGGAATTGTGGGTAACAATTGGGTAATAAATTGGGTGGATATTTAGCCGATGCATGCTTTTATTTGTAGACAAACCATTTACTCCTTAAAAGACCAAATCAAGTTACAAATTTTCGCTACATACGAAATTTGTACACTAGTTTTAATTTAATAGAAACTTTGAGGTTTGCTAACCATCGTCTAGATTTTTTATTTTTTATTTTTTGGTTGAATCAGTTAAAATATATTTATCTCAAAAAAAGTGCAAATTATAATGCCACAGAACTGCACAAAGGACATTCCCCTGTGTGACAGACTGTGCATATCATTCAGAACTAATTTAAACAATCTATACACTCAACTGTTACATTCTGAAACTATTCCTACCAAGCTTATTTCATACTAAAAACCAAACATTCACCAATGCTTTTTCTCATTCCAGATTCTGTCAATTTCCTGTAGCAACAATAAGATTTCCAGTATTCTACTCCCTTTAACACTCCACCATTGATAGAAAACCAATCAAAATCATGGAATCACAACCAAAGACCAAAGAATAGCAGTTTCCAATCCTCACTATTTTCAGTAGAATGGTTGTCAACCAGTTAAGATCAATTTGTTATCCAGGATATTCTTTCCACAATTTAGCCTACATTTCCTTTTACTAAAAGAACTAACCAAAGACCAAGACAATTCCTTGCTCATTATTCTCAGTAGAATGGCATTCTCTTACAGTTTCATCTCAGAAAGGACACCCTTCGACTCCTTAATCATCCAAACCCCCTTATAACTCTCCACCATGGATAAAAGACCAACTCAGAACATGGCAGAAGCAACCAAAGACTAAAACATAGCAGCCTCCAAGGCTCACTATTTTCAGTAGAATGATTATCAACCAGATAAAAGTTATCAACCAAAGACCAAGACATAACAGCATTCCATGCTCATTATTCTCAGTAGAATGGCAGGCTCATAGAAAGGCTTCACCCACACCACAAAAAAGACACCCTTCCCCTCCATAATCCCAGGTACCTTCAAAGATCATAAGTTCATAACCTTAAGCAAGTAGTCCCGTCTTTCATGACTCACTAGACTTAAGGCATCAAACAAACATCCTCTTACACACATAGCTATTTCATATTTACCCATTTTAGCCCCCATGCAGAAGCAGCTTTATACTCACTTGACATTATCCTGGATTATCTTGACTAAATCCTCAGTTTCCTGAAGTCATTCCTAAAGAGCCAAACATAGTTGTTGTTGCTAGAACCAATCTATTAATGATGCTCCATACATTGTTCTTGAAAGGGTAGATAAAGAGATTACTAATAATCTCTGTAAAATCATTTGGCAACTCTCTAAACAACAGCTTTACCTTCAACTTACACCACACTCCTTTAGTATATTCACATTGGAAGAATAAATGAGCATGTGAATCCACACACTTCTTACAGAATGCACACTGATAATTTCCATTTTCGGATTCTATCCTGTGTCAATAACCTCCCCTGAACAGCCAACCATAGAGCAAAAGCTTGCCTAGGGTTAAACTGAGAGTACCAAACTACATGATGCCACTCAACTATAGGTGTATTTTCTCTTAAATCAAGCCATGCTTGTTTGGTAGAAAAAAACGACCTTCTTATTATCATTAGTGACCCATAATACCTCATCTTCTTTCTCTGCAATCAAGGAAGGGACAACAATGTTCTGAATAGCTGGGTATTTGTTAAGCCAAACACTAGACCACATCCATACATCTTCCACCACATATCAGCAGCACACAACTTATCATCTAATCTTTCCTCATCATCGTCTAGAATTCAACTTCAGCATTTCTAGAAATGCAAACTCAAACGTAGAGAAAAAAACTTCCACGAAAAGCCCCTCCAACTATCTCATTCCTATTAAGATACATGGCTTCAGATGGTTAGGTTTCTCTGAAGCATCATCCGTGTACAACTAGCCAAGATTGACTTGCAGCGTAGCTGTTTAGTGAAAGAACACCGAAAGTATCGCACTTATGGTGACGTAAATATATTTAAGGAAGAATGAAACACAACAGTTGAAGAAAGAAACTACATATATCAAATATCCTTGATCTTTCCTTCCAACTTCCATTAAGATCCTCTTTTAAATACTCAAATGCAATGTGCACTAGTTATCAACATGTTTCCACTTAGTTGGTGTAGTCTTGGAATTTAATAAGAGATGCAAGGCAACAAAACTTATGAATCGGTTCCATCTTTGATAAAGCGCAAGTGCAGTTATGTAGATATCCATAAAGCACACCTCTTTCCGTCCATATTTAAATCTTCCCAACCTACAAGTTTTTAGGTGTCTACATCATAGCGGTTTGTTAATCAACACTATCACCCATCTCACCTAAACCATATTCGCAAAAATGTGAAAACTACAAACTGTTTTTATCCAACAGGACACACAAAATTGATGCTTATAGCCTCTAGATTATCATAAGTCAGATAAGAATAAGTTAGAGGGTCCGTACTTGTGAACCAAGACGGTTCTTATGAAGAAATATGGCAAATACATAAAAAAAATGCAGTCTTAGGTGTTTTAGTTGGATAAGTCCATGATAATCTGTGTCATAAGCATTTGTTTTGATTTTGCTCGATTATTCACTCAACTCAATTTATGTGCTTTAACTTTGAAGTGTCATCCTATCCGGGGACGGATGTATGTAGTAAGCATGGGGGCTGGTGGGCCCCCAAGGCTAGCCAAAAGAGTTGAGATTTTAATGTAATTTTCTTTTTAATTTTGAAAGTGCCCCCCACCCACCCAAAACTCAAATTGCCCCCTACCCACAAACACTAAAACCAAACATTCAACACTCTAAAGCCTTATAAATCCTTCATCTCTAAGTAAAAAATACTCGATTTATCATTACGATCCTAGTTTTTTCTTCCGCATTTTGTTGTTATAGTAAAAAAATAAAATAAAAAATTGATTTTTATCGTATTTGTATCTTCAAATTTGTTAATTTATTTCAGCACAAACTTTTTAGTGAGAAGTAAACTTGGTATTGAAAATCCTTAAAAAGTAGTAGTACGTAAATTGTTATGACCAAAAATAAAATAATTAAAGAAAGAATAAGAGTGATGTCATAAATATAATACGGAGTAATGAGTTTGAAGATATAGTAGTAGTGAATAGAAGATGAAATCTACCGCACAAGCGATGAAATTGAGAGCGATGACGTGGCGTTGCGTAAGATTCCAATGCGTAACAGAGGGTGGAGATTGTACGGATGAAGTATAAACAGTGTTAGTTGAATTGGTTGAATTTGAAGCGAGGCAGAGAATGGGGCGGTGGTGGTAGGATGAACGGAGAGTAATGGAGTGGATGGGATTGTGGGTGGTGGTGGTTGGATGTGGGATTGGGTGGAGGTTTACTGAACGACTGCTGCTCATCATTCTTTCTTCTGCTTTGGGATCACCGCAAGTGTCTCTTACTCATACATACTTGTAAGCTGTTGTTACTTAATTGCTACTTCATCCGTAGCTATAAACTACTCTTCTTTTTTCTTTTTCTTTTTTCTACTCTAATTGTTTGATATTTGTAACCACAAAATGACATGCATAACTAGAAATAAATACAAAACTTGTCATCTAAAATCCCTAACTTAACTTTGACATTTGAACTTTAAACCTTGTGTGAAAAAGTTTAGTGTTTCACTAGTAGACAAGTTCTTAGATCATTTTATTAGAGGTGGCAATTTGAGATTAATTGGTTAAACATGAGTTTAGGAGAAATATTAGAGTCGTATTTACCATCCTCATCCTCATTTCTCACTCCCATCCCCATCTCCGCCCTCATCTCCATTAAGAAATCATTTTGCATCCCCGTCCTCAACGTGGATTCGAGGATTTTCGGCCCTTATGAATTAAGCATAAAAATTACATAACTAATCGAAAATATAAAGGATTCCTATAAAACGTCTTAGAAAGCGTACATTGAACATAGTTAGATTAATTAAAATGTCATTCAACTTTTAAGCATTGTATTATATCGAAACATCCTATATAATATAAAAATAGAATGCATCGAATGAGTGTATTCGGCCAAAATATTGGTTGGATAATACGTAGTTAGTGCTTGACGTTTTAAAATATTTGATGATTTTAATCCATTAAATGTCATGTACACATACAAATATACTTCAAGTATAACACTTGTCAATACTCACTAACATACACATACAGGGCCGTCCAGGGGATTTTGGGTGCCCTGGGTGGTAACTAAAAAAAGGCCCCCTTATAGAAAAATATGCGAGTAAAACAACCATTATCGATACAAAACTAAAAGGTATGTGCCCTGGGATGGGAATATGTGACGTTATATATAGAGAATAAATTCTAAATATTAGTCCCACTATAACTTGACATATGCATCTATTTATAACTCTTCTATTGGGCTTTAAATCAAGGCTTTCATATGTATATAACAGTTAGGCTTTTTATAAATTTGGGGGCCCTCAAAATAATGGGCCCTCGGCAGTGGCCCATGTTGCCCTTGTTTATATCTGGCCCTGTACACATATACATATACAAGTACAATTATTATTAATATACATATAATTTATACATATTTGTACATTAAAAAGTTCGGGGTCGGTGTTTGTCCCAAATAATGCCTTAAAACAATATGTAGTTAAAACAAAACAATGATTTAACTTTTCAAACATGTACGTCATTATTGATTATCAAAGAATTATAAAGTGTTGTGGATAACTTGAACAAGTAAACTTAATACAACATAAGTTTACAGGCAAACTTATGTAGAGTGTTTGACGCAATCAGCTACTCTACCTGGAAGTTTGACAAGAGAGTAAATGCTTTTCTAAAGTGGATACAATAAGAACAATAAAAGCAGTAACATTTACTATGGACCAACATTCTCTTATATGGTGCCATGAAGGTGTCTTGAGACGTGGCATGAATCCTATGGAGAAGTACAAATACCATTTATTGTATGTCTATTCATAGAGCTTGTCTTAGTGTATTGGTGAATTGTTTGCCATCAGTTCACTATCTCTTCAATAACATGCATTTGTCACTTTAATTTGAACTGTATATTTGTACTGCGTCTTTACCTTGTTCAAATTTGTTAATACAAATAAACCATAAAAACGTTTATTTATATTTTACGATCTTCTAATGTTTTGCCGATAACAAATGTAAAATCATTTTAACGAGATAAATAAAATACGTAACGCTTTGAGCCAAAAGTTTACTAACTCATTTCACTAAACAAATAAATCCTTAAAACATGTTTAGTTAATAATTTACATAAAACCAAAACCATTTTATAAAAACAGTTAAGTAACTTTAGTTACTTCTTCTAAAATACTTGTAAAAATAAACTAGTAAGACTTGGACTATCCATGACCCAAAACCCAAGCCCATAACCTTTAACCCATGGAGCTTAACCCATGACCCATTGCATGACATCATGCATGACACCAAAATGGGTAAAACCCATAACCAATGATCTAAGTCCATAACTCATAACCCAAAGTCCATAACTCATGACCCAAAATGTCTTTGACATCATGCATGACATCACATAACCCATTGACCTTAACCCATAACCCAAAACCCGGAATTGTAACCCAAAATCCAAACTGGTACTACCAGATACCCGGATCCCTTGCTTTACACTGGTCGGATCCCTTTGGGAAGGGATCCACCGGATCCGGGTGAACAGTGCTTAGTTTGCTTATAAATAGTGAACCATTTCTCTCTTGCTTCTTACACCTTTTAGACATATTATCTCTCTATGTTCTAAACTCTCTAACCTTAGATCTAAGGATCTTTATATGTAGTCTCTCTTTGTGATTCTCTAGGTTCCTCTTAAAGGCAAGATCACGACCTCTTGAAGACTTGCAAGCTCAAGACAGGAGTTGCTAGGATTCTTCTTCTTTACAAGATCACAGAAGTGTATATTGTTATTCTTTCTTCTTCTCAAGGGTGTAGTAGATGTGTTGAGTTGTTAAGTGTAAAAGGACGTCGGTTCCTTAAGATGTGTTGTGCTAGATGTGTTGACCAGGTAGTGGTTCCTCCTTTGTAATGGAACCCGGTATCTAGCCTTGTACCAGATAAAGTGTAGGCGACGAAGTTTTGGCTCTACCTCATGGAAGAGCTCGGTAATTAGCTTTGTACCCGATAAAGTGTAAGTGACGTTGTGAAGGTTTCTCCGCCGATGAAAGGAGTTCGTGTTGTGTAGTGTTTACGGAACTCTCGAGTTAGGTACTCAGGGAGTGGAGTAGGGCAAGGAAGGTGTCATTGTAGTCGAATCACCATAAGTACTCATGTTGTGGTTGTGTCTCTCTAACTCTATCTCGTAGTTTAGTTTATATACTTTTCTCACTATCAATATCCGACACGTCAAGACTAGATTGACTGGTAACATCAAATAGTGCCGATATTTTAGTGTTAATTTCCCCCTATTATACTTATCTCTTGTATTATTTTACTAGGATATATACTCTTATTTATTTATATTCTGTTTTCAGAGCAAAGATGAGCATAGAAACTAAAAGACGCATAATTGGAAGGTTATTCATGAAAATATTTGAAGTATGCAAAATCTGCACTAACTACGGCGTAGAGGTATTCTCTACCTACGTCGTAGCACTCACTGAAGACCAGTCAACGATTACCAAAGACCTACAATGTAGTCGACATCTCGACTACGGCGTAGTTACTACTACAAGACTTCTACAGACGTAGCTAATATTCAAGCTGCGTCGTAGGTCCTCATTCCACGCAGTGAAGAACTTCTGTGATCCTTGATGAAGTTACGCCGTAGTTCCTAATATAACTACGCCGTAGAACTATTAACAAGAATTCTACGCCCGTAGCCATTGTTCAAGCTACGGCGTAGTTGCCAATTACAAGGTCTAATGCGTAGTCAAACCTAGAGCTACGCCGTAGCAAAGTCGGGCACTATAAATACCAACCCTAATTCTGAGTTTTACACATCACTTTTCACTATACAGAAGTCGGTGGGAAATTAGGGAGCAAGGAGAACGAAGTTCTACTAGCATACAAGTCATTTCCAAGGGAGAATTCACGCCAATATCATAAGTTTTATCATTCATAATCTTTGTATCGAATTTATGTTTTCATTAAAAATGTTGAACATATATTTTTTTTGCATTTACGAGTATGAGTGGCTAAACACCTTTGGTGTTAGCCTCATTATGAAATTGTTATTGCCATGATTTAGTTTTCGCGCATTTATTATCGTTTTATTTGTATACTTTCTTAGTATGTCTTAGGACACCTTTGTTTTGGTAGTGATGATGTTTTGTAGTTTCATTGAGGCTAGGAGAATTGACCATAGGACCCATAGCGGATGAGGGTGTGTTTTGGTGATAGGAATTGACCATAGGACTATCACCATTCATGTGAAAATTTCAACGATCGACTACCTACCAAACAGACTTGCTTAAGGAATAAGGGGGATGTAAGTTCCGACCAGCCGCATCCCGTTAGACTATTCTAAGTTAGTAGAGACATTTAATGACTCTTGCACCTTGTATTTGCCAGTGAACTCTTGTAATCACTAGGTTACGGAATAGGGCAAGGTGTGAGATAGGATAAAGGATTTGACCATCTGAGTCTATCGACTTGAATCCGCAGATGAAACGATAGGATGCATTTTAGAAAACTTGTCATGATAATAACAAGAGTAGTAATTAGGTTAACACATTTCTCCCAACTGATTTCTCTTCACTTATTTACTTGCTTTAATTTGTTTTATTTCATTTCTTTAGTTTAATTAATTAATCTATTATTAAAACCCCCTTTAAACTTATGACACTTAACTTAAATAATATCTGCACGCATAGCTCTTGGGACGACCTCGACTTTACCGTTAGCTATACCATACACGATCGGGTACATTGCCCGATAGTGCATTAGGTAGATGATTCGTTAAAATCAATATATATACATATATATATATATATATATATATATATATATATATATATATATATATATATATATATATATATATATATATATATATATATATATATATAGTATAGATCTCCAAGAAATTTGAAGGAAATACGAATTCTCGAGTCGTTCCGTGTGAAGGTGTGAATGGAAAATCAACAAACGTTCGAAAAACGTGTAAAGAAATGTGAAATAAAGAGATAAATGAGATTTTACACTAATAATATGAAATAAAAAATAAAAACCATTAATCAAGCAACGGGAATAAGCAATTAAAGCACGAAGTCTAAAACGCAATCTAAAATTAAAAACGTACGAAACTGATTCTAAAAACGCACCTAAATAGTGGAAACCTAAAATAGAAGTCCTAAAAAATATAAAAATGATTTTCCTAAGTTAAAAATGATAAAAGAAAATTATAGAAAAAAGAAAATTTATTTTTAGACTTTTTATTTAATTATTATGATTTTAAAACTATTTAAAGGAAAATAAATCAAAAGAAATAGCAAAAGTACTCTAACAAATCTGAAATTCTTTTATAAAATTGCTTTAAACTAATTAAAAGATAAGAAAAATAAATTTTTTGCAAAAGCTCTTATGAATAAGCTTGTAATATGTATAACAGTTAAACTAGCTTATTTAGAGAAGAAAATCAAAAAGTATTTAAAAGGAATTGATGTTACTCAACCCCTTAGAAAAGTCCTAAGGGCAGAGATGGTTATGTGTGTGGGGTGAGCTAGGTAGCCGGGGTTCAAATCGTAGCAGTGGACCTTTTTGTAAAATATTTTTTTTTTCTTTTTGCACAACTCATAAACAACAAATATTAAGAACTTTTTATGAAAACTTTTGTGATGAAAATCTTTTAAAGCTCTAAACCAGCTTATTGATCTCAACAGTGGACAACTAAGAACCTTAAATAAGAAATGCAAGTTTAACCACTACACTAACAGGCCACAAGCTAAAATCCTAAAGTAAAAAGCTCAAACAACAAGACTCCTAACTGAACAAACTCAGAAACGCCAAAGGAAACAAACTAGAGAGCAAAGAACAAATCACAAGCTTAAGCTAAAATCACAAAATAACTCAAACAATCCACTATATAAGCTAAAAGCTGCCCTAATAAGCTCACAAGCTAATATCTCAGTTGCACAAGCTTCAATACCCTTAATGCAACTCAAACAAACTTAAATGACCAGGTAAATAAGCTTGAACAAGTAAATGCAATCAAAATCAAATACTGCTCTACAGTCACTGAAATAGCCTAATAAGCAATCTAGAAGACCAAAAATAAGCAATTGAATAAGCTTGAGAGTGAACCTAAAGCACAAAACTAAAAAGCCATATGTATAAGCTTCTAATAGATCCTAAATTCACACACTGATATCAACTAGTGGATAAAGTAAATGCTTATGAAATTAGCTGATTAGACAGAAGTCGCTGGTGCAGGGTAACTTTCACCCAAACAGACCAAAATAAGCTTAAGTTAAGCTTGTAAGAAAAATTCTTAAAAATCTGGAAAAATATGGATCAATGTGTTTAGATTCCAAACTTTATTTTCCTAAAATTTCAGAAGAATTGGTTGAGAATTGAACAATTGAAAAATAAAAGCTAAAATGGTATTGAAAACTATTATGCTATTTTGACTTATTTTTAAATTTTGAAGAACTTTGACTTTAATGAGGTTTGATTGGCACAAAATGATGTTATATGATGTATTAAAGCTAATTTAAGCTAGAATGACCACGATTGCAACTATTTAGATGATAATGCAAGCTATATTTTAACTGATGATGCAGAAAAATGAAAACAAAAATGATTTCGACTTTTTGTAGAATGACGTGTGTATTTTATAGCCTAAATTGTCACACCCCGCCAAGGCGGAAACGCGAGCGTGTAACATCATGGATATCATCACAACACCTGGTGTCAAAATAGAGAAATACTACATGCACATAAATAGAGCAAAGTACAAACACAAAGTGTTGTAACAATACCCCAAAATAAAACAACCAAAACAAACCTTCAAAGGTATCTTCAACAAAATCAAACATATTCATAATCCAAACATATAGATAATTCATCACGATGCAACTAAAGTCTCTTCTAGTCGCTTCCTTCTATCTTATCCTTAGAATGCTCACCTGAAAATGATGCTTAAAACGTCAACATAATGTTGGTGAGATTCATAGGTTTAAGACACACATTCACACTCGAGGCAACCAGTTCACTGTGATTATAAAACATAGCTGGACAAATAAATATAGTTATCATACAAGCTACATGTTCCCATAAATCAATCCTCACACAAAAGGCAACCATCAGGCGGAACGTGCCCACCGATCCAAATTCACAACATCCGGGCCGGAACGTGACCCCCGCTCCAATATTGGCATCAATTAGGTCGCATGTGCGAGCAACAGGATAAGCATCCTCCCAATTGAATCACGTATATATCCACATCACAATAACGAGTAGAAGCATTACTCTCCAATTGGATGCTTCCCCCCAATTGGACCACACAACATTATCACCCAACATTTACCACATCGCATTACCATCACATATAGCATTCATACAATAACATTATAAGTCCAAGCTCTTTAAACACACATAATCACAGTAACTCAAAACATTTAAGACAAGCATCATTCCCATCCCAAGATTAAAACAAAGTAAAAAGTATGGGACTATGAACTCACCTTAACTCTGCAGCTTCCAACAATTCACAATCACAATCTAAACAACACACAAATAAATACACATTACATATGGCCAAGCTAAAAGCTATAACCCATGTAATATTCATATGATGGATGTCTAAGGTACATATGATCCACCACGGATCTCCTAGACTCCATACTAAACACTAACAACCAATAACACTCACTAAATCCCTTGCACTCATAAACTCAGAAAACACAGAATTTTAGGGTACTTTCACCCACATAAAATAATGCACAAACTAGCTTAAAAACTCACACCAAAAATTCCCCATGGTCTCTCATAAGCATACAAGCTAATCCCAGAAGCCCATGGTCTAATAACATACAAAAGTACCCATAAGAAAATCAAACTTGTTAACTATTCAGATTCGGATCTAAACGCACACCAAAAGTTTTTGATTTTATAAAAATATTTCCACAACTTTTTATCGTGAATCCTTTTCGTGGGAGTCTAACATAACCTAAAACTTAACTTTTCCAGAAGGGCTAATCCTAATAACCCTTTTTCATCCACTAAACACTATCAAACTTTTACCCAAATTCTGTCCCGGTTTAACAGCTTTGACACCTTATCTCGTAAAAATCAAAAGACTAACTTCCCGACCTCGAAATCAGTCGTGGTTGGACTTTTTGAAAAGCTATTTCTTTGAACTAGTATTTAGAGTTAAAATTCGTGATCTAACTCATTACCAACTATTAAATAACTTCGTATCTTTATAGCCCTAATATTCTGTCCAAACCCTAACTCATTAATTAACATGTTTTAAGCCCTAATCTCTTTACCAATCGCCATAATATCATTAACCAATGATCCCAAAATGTTTAACATCATTAATTTACAGAAGTTTACAAACCCTAAATCCATCATAATAATTATTACATGAATTAAAGTAATAATTAAACAATTGAACATGTATACTAAAGAGTTATACCTCAAATCTTGGATTTTAGCTTCAAGTGAATAACCCTAATTTTTTTCTTCTCTTCCTTGCCCTTGGTCGATCATATTTTGTAGGAAAAAGGGTGTTTGGGTCGTGGGTTTTGGTTTATAAGGGTAGGGGTTGGGCTTGTTTGGGTTGGACTAGGATTCCTTAATTTAAAATTGTAATTGGGCTACAATTGTGTTTCCTTCTTCTTTGTTTTTCCCTTACTTAGCCGCCCACTCCACCATATATATATTTTTATTATTTTTTTTATCAAATTAAATTATTACTCTCAAAACCTTATACTTTTTATATTTTATGCGAACCCACAATGAAACCTAACGTCTTACGCGATAAATCTTAGTTTTATGACAAACCGGAAAAATAATCATTTTCAAAACAAAGTTTCCAAAAACAGAATTTCACACTCTTTTATAAACATAACCCATGAAAGCCATATCCTCGTAACTTACTAACGCTCAATTGCTTGAACGAAGACGTGTTACGCAAAACCATAAAACGCCAAAACTACACAAGTCATTTCTACACCACAAAGGTGTTCAAAATGAACTTACCCAAAACCAATACTCCTCAAAACATAACAATAACCTTACACGCAAAGGGATTTAGTGCCACATTCATACTTATCATACTTATATCATATATATCTCACACATATACTCCACATAAACACTTAATTCACACTAAATAAAGTCAAATAAATTGAGATTGTTAGTCAAACTAATCTGCTAAAATCACGGTTGTCACATCATCCCCCACTTAGGGAAATCGCGTCCCGAGATTTAACAACTCGTCTCATCAATATCCTCAAGAAAATTTATGGATATATAAGCGGAATAAAACCATCCCATAAAACCATAAATTGTTAACCATTCTTATGACGTTGTGGGATTCTACCATGATATAAAAATCACAGAGAAAGAACCACCAAATATGAACAAACTAGATACCCGAATTCACACGATCGAAAACATCCCGATACTCCAACGACACACGAAAGTAAATACACTACTCCGATCAATAACACCAATGATCCAAACGACTTCTCACAGGTAAATACGATATCCCTGCATCTAACTTCCACGATCTAAATCTAACTACAAACGATCTACTCACCAACCACATCAGCAAAACAAATTCGGATGCTTAAATTTCATCTGATTCTCACGTTCCCTAAATAAACTCAGGACCACGCTTCAAATTCCAACACACCTTTACTAATGCTAACTTACCACGCTTCCACTCTTAACATCTCAATCCATAATCTCAACAAGTTCTACATCAAACTGAAAGGTTTTGTCAACCTTAACCTCATCTAATGGCACATACAAACTAGCATCCGCCAAACACTTCTTCAGATTTGATACGTGAAACGTATCATGCATACTACTTAACTCCTCCGACAATTTCAACCCGATATGCCACAAGTCCACTCCTTTCTGTAATCACGAACGGTCCTACATATCTCGGTGCTAACTTGCCTTTCTTGCCAAAACGCACAACACCTTTCCAAAGAGACACTTTCAACATCACAAACCACCAACATTAAACTCTAAAGGCTTACGGCGACTATCCGCATAACTCTTTTGATCATCTCTCGCTGCCTTAAGTCCTTCCTTTATCTGCAAACCATACCCGTAGTCTCTCATTCTAGTTCAAGATCAATTAATTGGCTTGCTCCAACCTATGCCCATAGAACAGGTGATCTACATATCCTTCCATACAACACTTCAAACAGCACATTCCTAATACTATACTGGTAATTATTGTTATAGGAGAACTCAGCTAAGGGTAAATGCATACCCCAACTTCCTCCAACATCAATCACACTCTCGCTCTCAGCACTCCATCCAACGCCTGATTGGTACGCTCACTTAGTCCATTCATTTAAGAATGATAAGTCGTACTCCTCCACATACGCATTCTCAAAGCTCTATAAAATACTTACCACAATCGCGAAGTAAGTATTTCATCTTGATATAAGCTGATTGACGCGATACTCCACGGCTCTCTACCTTTTTTTTACATCAACATCCCCAGATATTTCTGGCGGTTCATCCTAATAGTTGTTGATATCAACCTTCACCTTCAAGCTTGTCAAAAACTCGCTAAGGCACTTGTATTCCTCTTCATACTTGCTCCTCAATACATTTCTTGCTAAGGTAATAATACGTCTTATCCATTCTAGGATGTATCAAATACCTTGCATGTTTGATGTTCTTATGCCTCCTTCCAGTGGAACCAATACCTGGTCCGCAAAGTACCATCCTCCATATTCATTCCTTTCCATTAGCTGGTCTAAACCACGTAATCATTCTTCTTACATGTTTTACTAGTGGAACTCATATTAGATCTAGGAAGTATAGTCCACCATCCTCCTTTCTCTCCATTTGTTGATCTAACCCACGCAGCATCTCAACCATAGCATTCTCATCCTTGAGAGCTTTCTCTTGCTCTGCCAATATCTTACTCTTATTTCCTGACTGCAACGTCATGCTCATAGCTCACACACGTTTATGCTTAATCCTCTCCTTCCTATTTACACATCAGCCACCACATTCGTTTCTTCCAGGATGATAACGAATCTCGCAATCATAATCACTAAACATTTTAATCCATTTTCTTCGGCACATATTCAGCTTCTTCTGAGTAAAAATATGCTGAAGACTCTCATGAGCAGTGTAAACAATACTCTTCATGCTATACAAATAATGTCTCCAATTCTTGAGAGTGAATACAACCGCACCAAGCTCTAGATCATGAGTCGTATAATTCTTCTCATGGATCTTGAGTTGTCGGAAAGCATAAGCTATCACTTTGCCTCTCTGCATTAGTACACACCTAAAACCTTGATTCGACGCATCACAATACACACAAACTCATCTGGCCCATCCAGTAACGTCAGAATATATGTATTACACAAACTATCCTTTAGTGACTGAAAAGCCATCTCCTGTTCTTCTCCGCAAACATATTTCTTGTTCTTCTAAGTCAACAAAGTGAGGGTTTTAGCATTCTTTGAAAAGTTCGCTATAAATCTTCTGTAGTACCCAGCCAATCCTGAGAAATAACGTATCTCAAACGGCGTCGTAGGAGCCTTCCAATTCCTGACCGCTTCAATCTTACTAGGATCCACATGTACACCTTTATTAGTCACCACACGCCCAAGAAAATACACCTCTTGTAACCAAAGCTCACATTTCGATAACTTGACATACAAATTCTCATTCTCTCGCAACCAAGTATCAACTTCAAATGTTTCTCCATGCTCTTCCTTTGTATTAGAATAGATCAAGACATCGTCGATGAACACAACCACACACTTATCCACATAGGGCTTACACCCGCGATTCATCAAATCCATGAATACCGATTCTTAACCGTTAACTCGTTCAACTCCCGATAGTCAATACACATCCTGAACGAACCATCCTTCTTCTTAACAAACAACACAGGTGCTCCCTATGGGGAATGACTAGGTAGAATAAACCCCTTGTACTTGTAGTACATCGCCATTCTCAAAAGGGATACAAACCACCTTTTCATGGCATATTACTTCAGCCTTATGCCTAGCCAACCAATTTATCCCTAACACCACATCAAAACTTCCATGTCCAAAATGGTATCAAATCAACCATAAAAAAATATACCCTCTATCACTGTAGTGCACCCACGAATGACTTTATTAGCTTCTACCTCTCTACCACAAACTACTTCAATCACAATAATCATCAAGCTAACCCATACCAGTGAACACTCACGCCAATACATTGCAAACCAAGCGTAGAACGTAAAGACTCATTCGTACAACGGTCGAATTAAGATCATAGAAAAACATCGATACTACCAGATCACACAACATGTCACGAAAACCAATTGGTGTGTAAAGGAGGGATTAAAATCCATACCAACTTATCACGAACCAATAGGACTCAAAGAATAGTATAACATTCATTCGAGGAATGAATGCATGGAATAACCAAAGAAACGTACCAGTTCCCAATGAAAACAAATCCGAATGACTAATATCAATCACGACACCGAATAGGAAAGATATGGCATCTGTACCATCATGGAACGAATAGGGATGCCATCAAGAGAATTAGGTATGCAAACGGAGAATCTAGCAAACGAATCGACTTAAATATCACCACATTAGTACCAACCGATAATTGAGGTATCATCATATGATAGGTAGGATGGAATCTTACCACCTACACCTCAACATATAACTACTGCCCAAACGGTTAAGAGAATACTTCTCTAACCATGCAGCCATCATCAACATCATATCACAGCATATAACAACAAACATCAATCAATGTAATCATGGTCACAAGTCCATGTGTGTGATACCCTTATAATTATGTTCGCGACCATAGTTATAAGACTTATTCCACACGCCTACTTACTTCCAAAACCACACATCTTAATGATAACGCACATATACCACATAGCACCTAATAAACATCACATTCCATGCTATCATACTTGCAAGTCCACTTGTGTTGTGACGCATGTATACTTATGTTGGCCACCATAATTATCTATGCCCCCTTTCACAAGTGTACTCCCTCCTATGATCGCAATTCATGCAAACAATCATCTCACATGGAACAATTCCAATAATCACTTAAACCCTATCATCAAAAACACTCGGATAAGATCGATACAATACTCAAGAGTAACCGTGCTCCAACATGGCTCCAGACGGCAAAAGACAATATAAACATTCCAAAATGTGACACAAAACAAAAGACGTCGCTCAACGGCTCAAACTCCATTCTCGCACTTGCCTCCCCACTCAGATCGGTTAAACTTACTACTCATTGCGGACTCTAGATCCGAATCCACACTATTCCATCCCAACTCCCCTTCATCTTTACTCAACCACCCATTCCTGTTTCCTACATGTTGAGGTAGTCGACAACATGCAAAACCATCTCTATTTCTTTCTTCCAATTCCTTATAATTCACAAGTGCATACTAATCACGAGATTTAGACTAAACCACTCCCCCATCTTCAAGGAATTGGGGACACTTCCTAGGGTACTTAGTGGTGAAGCCTTCCTTATCGGCCACCTTCGTCTCTTACCCTTCTTTCCTCTTTCCATCCACATCCTCTAAGGTTAACTTCTCTTCAATCGCACACGGAAGCATGCTAGTAGGAACTAGGGTCCTTCTGTTGACCCGCTTCATCCTACCAACTCTCTTGCAACCCGTAGCGACAACGGTAGTCCAACAAAACTTGCTACGTGTGACACATACAAAACTAAATATCGAAAAACATCGGACGTCCAAAAACTCAAATAAACATCTCATATATAAATAGGAAAATAGACATGTAAGATACTATACTTACACATAGGTCCTAAATGCAACTATATGAGGGACTCCTAGGTTATAGTCTAGTTTAAACCACCTAATTCTCTATAACCAAGGCTCTGATA
>LBNU01024223.1:11644-21940 GCA_014162995.1 Artemisia annua | reverse complement strand
ATTGATGATGAAGCTCAACCTCAATAATGAGGTTTACATTACATTATATAGATCTAACAAGTCTAGGGCTTTTGATATTACATGTATGGCCCTTAGACTTCTTTCTATTTGAACTAATGGACTTATAACTCTTGAAACGTTTTCTAACGCAACCTATTACATGAATGACCGACACTTTATATTATAAAAATACAAAGCTAACAAGTTAGATCACGAATTTTGAGTCTAAATTATAGTTCAGAGAAAAAGCTTTCCAAAAAGTCTGACCACGATTGATTTCGAGGTCTGGAAGTTAGTCTTTTGATTTTTCAAAGATAAGGTGTTAAAGTTGTTAAACCGGGACAGAATTTGGGTAAAAGTTTGATAGTGATTTGTGGTTGAAAAAGTATTATCTAGGTTAGCTCTTCTGGAAAATTTGAGTTTTAGGTTATCTTAGACTCCCACAAAAAGGATTCGCGATAAAAAGTTGTAGAAGTATTTTATTTTGATTAAAACTTTTTGGTGTGCGTTCAGATCCGAATCTGGGTAGTTAACAAGTTTGATTTTCTTATGGGTACTTGTGTGTGTTATTAGACCATGGCCTTCTGGGATTAGCTTGTATGCTTATGAGAGACCATGGTGAATTTTTGGTGTGAGTTGTTAAGCTTTAATTGTTATTATTTTATGTGGGTGAATGTACCCCAAAATTCTGCGTTTTCTGAAATTATAAGTGCAAGGGATTTAGTGAGCATTAGTGGTTGGTGGTGTGTAGTCTGGAGTCTAGGAGATCCATGGTGGGTCATATGAACCTTAGACATCCATCATATGAGTATTTCATGGGTTATAGCTTTTAGCTTGACCATGTGTAACATGAACTTATTTGTGTTGTATAGATTGGTGATTTGTATTTGTTGGAAGCTGCAAAGTTGAGGTGAGTTCATAGTCCCATACTTTTTGCTTTGTTTTAAACTTGGGATGGGAATGATGCTTGTCTTAAATGGTTTGGGTTACTGTGATTATGTGTGAATTAAAAAGGTTTGGACTTATAATGTTATCGTATGAATGCTATGTGATGAATGTTGTGTAATAAAGCTGTGTGGTCCAATTGGGGCGGGGAGTATCCAATTGGAGAGTAATACTCCTACTCACTATTATGCTGTGTGGTTATAATGGGATCCAATTGGGAGGATGCTTATCATGTTGCTCGCACATGCGACCTAATTGATGATAAGATTTGGAGCGGGGGTCACGTTCCGGCCCGAATGTTGTGCGATGGAATGGTTGTGAATGCATGTAGCTTGTATGATAACCAATATTATTTGTCCAGCTATGTTTTATAATCACAGTGAACTGGTTGCCTTGAGTGTGAATGTGTGTCTTAAACCTATGAATCTCACCAACATTATGTTGACGTTTTAGGCATCATTTTCAGGTGAGCATTCTAAGGCCGAAGTTGAGAGCAGCAATTAGGCGAGACTTAGTTGCATTTGAAGACTTATCTATGCTTGGATTTGACTTTATTTGAATTTGGTTGTGATATGTTTATGACTTCCATTTGGTACTTTGAGATCTATTGAAGACCTTTCGGATTTGTTTTGGTTACTTTATTTTGGGGTATTGTTACGACACTTTGTGTTTGTACTTTGCTCTATCTTATGTGCATGTAGTATTTCTCTATTTAGACACCAGGTGTTGTGATGATATCCATGAAGTTACACACTCTCGTTTCTGCCTTGGAGGGGTGTGACATTTTGCAACAAAATCCTGAAATATTAAAACGTTGACATTGTGAGTCTTGGAAAACGTTGTGCCTGTTAAATAGTTATTGTAAACCGGTGTAGCTGTAAAAAAGTTATTGTAAACCGTTGTGACTCTTAAATAGTAAATGTCAAAAAATGCGACTCTTGTGTGCCTATAAATACAAAGGAATTACAACCAACTTCTTTCATCTTTTCATTACATATTTAACTTTTGTTTGGAACTTCAATGGCTTCATCAGCTTCAAATCCTGCTTCAAAGAAAACAAAACGTATAATGGATACTTCTCCTCCTCCAATACCAGAAAAATATAAAATCCACTGCCTAACCCAAGAGTGCTAGGACAAATGCCATTCTGCAGGCCGATATGGTATTGAAAAACGGTTGGTTGAACTTTACAACAACAAAATCAAGCGGTTCGAAGAACAGAAGAAAAAAAGACCAAGAGATCATACTGGCGCATCAGAACAAAGTTGATCTTCGGAATCAAGAAATAGAAGAAATCCGTGGAAACATTGTTGATGTTTACAAAGGCATTCAAAATAATTTGTATAATTATTAATGTTTTATTTAATTTAACCTGATGTAAGATGCTATTAATCATTATTATGTTATTTTAATGTTTTAATCATTCAGTATGAACCATATGTTACCACAATGTTTTTGTATAATTGTTATTTACATCGGTGCTTGGGTATGTTAACGTACACAGTTAATGATGCTAGTAGACAGTTTATGTTGCTAGCACCTTTAGTGTTGATGGACATTTTAGGGACCTTTTTTGCAACAAACTCCCTATATATTAAATGGAGGAACCAGACCCCCAAATTCCCTCACCAAACTTATTTATTACTAAATTGGACTTTCAAAACCATGGTGAAAAAAGGTTACTCTATTTAATTGTTGTTGAAAATGTTAATATATACCTTTGTAATAGTTGATGTAATAACTTTGTGCCTTTGTGGTGGTTGAAAAAATTTGCTTGTATGTTCTTAATATTATGTAATGTATTTGTTTAACGGATTTGTATGTTAGTTAATGGTCATCAATCATAACAGAACCAAAGAAATAGCAATTGTCTTAATCTAAAGACATATTAAATGTCCCAGAAAAGGTAATTGTGTTATTCTAAAGACATACTAATTGTATTCATCTAAAACTGTCTAACAAACATAACAGACCCAAAGAAATAGCAATTTTCTAACAAACATAACAGACCCAAAGAAATAGCAATTGTCTAAGAAACATAACAGACCCAAAGAAATAGCAATTGTCTTAATCTAAAACTCACAAACAACAATAAAAATTAAACAAATTCTTTATCTCACTCATACATAAACCCATTCTAATTGCGGCTTGTTTGGAACCCTTTTTGATACTCTTTCTCCTCTGGCTACCAACCTCTTGGGTTGATTGTGAATCCATTGGTTGACTTGGTCCTGCATATGTTTCAGTTGCTTCACTGTCAGCAACACCCTCAGCTCTTGCATTCTTATTGCCTTTTCCCTTTGCAGTCTTATTTCTTGGACCTATACATGCTCTTTTGTTGTGACCTTTTGTACCACATTGGCCACAAGTAACAGTTTTTCCTTTTTTTGAAAGCTTCCCACCCTTGATCATTTCCTTTAAGGCTTTCTCCGTCGTCTCTTCTTTGCTCTTTGTCCTCTTCTTCCTTGGTCTCCCAACTGGAACATGATGGTGTGGGGGCAATAAGATACTAGGGATGGTGCACTTGGGCCAAAAGTGACTGTTAGCAACAGGTATAATCTTATGGTTGTATGTCACCTTCCATGTGTTTAGCCAATATGCCTCATGTACCCAATCCTCAGTCATACCTACCTCCCTAACATCTTGTGCCATGCTATACATTGCTGTCACAACATGTTTGCATGGCATACCAGTTAGCTCTCATCTCCTACATGTACATGTCCTTAAACTCATATTCACCACACATTTCTCATTCCAGGTGTCCTCACACTTGTACCAGTCCGTCCCATTTCAAACAACACGATATTTAGTAGCTTCTTGCTTAATAACATCATAAATGGAAGTTGCTTATCTATGACATTTTGCACATTCACTATCCTCTTCCTCAAATACTCCCTAATGTATTCCAAACACCCTATTATTGGTTTATCTCTACCATCTAGCAACTTAATGTTAAGTGACTGTCACACCTCGCCAAGGCGAAAACGCGAGTGTAACATCATGGATATCATCACAACACATAGTGTTTAAATAGAGAATTACTAAATGCACAAATTAGAGCAAAGTACAGACACAAAGTGTCATAACGATACCCCAAAAGAAAATAACCAAATCAAACCTCCAAAGGTATCTTCAATAGAACAATAAGTACTAATTGAAAGACATTAAAGTATCTCCAACAAAGTTAAACAAATTCATATCCAAACATAAAGATAATCCAATCTCAATGCAACTAAAGTCTCTTCTAGTCGCTTACTTCTATCTTATCCNGACACGTATCACCCAAACATTAGCCAACTTACATATTTCTTTTCTTTTTCTTTCGGACTGGGCCGTAACACACTCAACAAGCCCATCAAATTTATTTTTCTTTCTCTTCTTATTTTTCTTCTTCTTGGACCAAACCCCAAGCACATTTAACGAGTGAAAAATGAGGTCCAAGTGCAACATTTCAATTTTTGCAAGTTTTGGTATTTTGTTTTGCCACTGCTTCCATTCGAACCCGACATCAACTCCCTCTTTTCATTTTCTTTACTTTGCATCCTCTCGACAAGCATTGGACATACAAAACGAGTCACATCTTGTTGCATATTACATTTACTTTCATTTCTTTCTTTCCTTGCTCAACTCGACACCAACCCTAACCAACCAAACTTTGGTCACATCCATGGACACCATTCTTGCTACCCAAACCCTCGACATCACTCCACCTTTCTCCTTTTCTTTCTTTGCGTGGAAGAACACCCAAGACCTAACACTTAGCCACCCTACAACCTTAAACAAATATTATACTTCATAACCTTTTCTTAAAAACACTTTGACCAAAGGATATTGTGCCCCTTATACACCAACCTTTTGCAAACCACACTCCCTTTTTCTTAGAAATATGCGGCTAAGTACATAATCAGATGATACTCCTTACTAAACAAATCAAAAGCCTTCATATTCTTCTTACACTCGACTAGACTAAAACAAAAGATTTGACTTCTTTGTTCCCATTCGAATGACACAACAAGGCATGCTTATCATCAATCACACGTTAAACACAAGAAACTCACAAAACCTCACTCATTTTCTCCTATAAATACCTTCGAGACACCTTACACTCTCACCATACTTCTTAAAAATCTCAAATAAAAATCACAAACACCTCTCCTTTCCTTTTTGCTTACTGTCAAAGCACAAGAGAAGTGCAAACGAGAACTGGTTATAACGATAAGTATTTTGGGTCATAAGTTGGACGTGGGTGACTGTTTTGAAAAGTGTTCATTAGTGTTGCTCGTTCTCGTCTTTCTTTCTCATACACGCGATCTCTTCACCACCTCTTTGGTGTTGTAAGTTACTTGATCTCGTTTTACATTCTGTCATTTCTTATTTTACTATTCGCATGCATACACTACACATTATATCGAGTATAAACGTCGTAGCACATGAAAAACTAAAAACATGTAAACTCACTAGACGCTCTAAGAATGGATTGATATCTTCGTATCTATACGTACTAAACATATATTTTACGGCACCACTCGTTTCTTTGAACTAAACTGAAACGAGATGGGCAAACATGCAAAGTTTTTGAGGTCAAACACCACAATATATCGAGGCAAAACTTAGCTCGCTCGATAGTTTTCTAAAAGTGTTAAAAACATATTTTTGGGCCTAGCGGGCTAACAAGCTCAAAATCTTTTCCTAAACTAATTTTTGAACTAAAAATAATTCGAGAGATATAGAAGCTTAAATCTGATTTTTATAAGCTTGAATAAGCTAAGGAAATGGTTTTTATAAAAATAAAAGTTAACTTTTTCGAAAACTAGATTTTGGACTAATTTTGCAAAGTATTTTCGTTAAGGGGATAAAAGTGTAAAACTGCCGAACTTGTGTGTGTAAACAGAAAATAATGTTTTTCTATAAAGTTAGAGGGAAGAAACTGTAAATATTTGAAACTTATGGGATAAAGTGAAAAAGTAATGTTTTGGTCTAAAAGTGTAAATATTTTTAATACAAGGGTATAAATTGTAACTTTTGCAAAGTAAAAGGATAAAACTTAGTAATAATGTTTTTACCTTAAACATTTTATATTTTTACATAAATAAAATATATACTTTTCATATATTATATAACTTAAATAATTTTACTACAAATAAAAATATTTAAAATAAATATTTTTAATAACGTTATGACGACAACGAATAATAAAACATTTAATGACAACGACTTTGTATCGAAATTATAAAATAACTATGTTAAGTTATTTTGGATATTTTAACACACGAGATCGATATCACCGTACTTGATAAATAAAACACGTCATTCACACACCGAGTTTAAATCACCGATAACAATATATATCACATTGATTTAGGTTGCAAGTTGGAAATCATTCATTGCTAATCGTAGCATATCACCATCACAGTTTGGGTACTATTTGAGTCTTGTTCTCACCCACCGAAGTTAACACCCCACAGGTGATTTTATAGTCCCACCTTTTAAATTATTTTTAAAACCCCGTGGGGAGATACATGTGATAAATTGAACACAAGTATTTTAGTATGCGATGATTCACCTGATATTGCCTAAGTTGACACCCGTGCAACAAGCCCCTCATATCATGAACCTTAATCACTTGCGAGTGAGCACGAATATAGTTGGTAGATCTACCGGAATGACAGCCCATCTCTACCAAGGTGATTACTTGGTAGGAGATGTGCTATATTCGAGGTACCATAGAAATTTTGCACATTTCTATCACCGAGGGCCCCTTGTCATCTACATCCCTTGTGGTGTAGGTGATTATATCTTTTATGATATCACGCGATGTTAAGGTTTGAGATTCGTGAGGCTTAGGAGCACTATTGACACCCGATATATGTTTTGATACATATATGACACCCGATTAATCAAGACCTATCATCTTGGTTGTTTATTTCTAAAATATTTGACTTGTGTTCACACCGTTTACAAATTAAACTACTATGGATTCATTCAACCTTTGTGTTGACATTTTTAGCATGTTTATCTTAGGTAACTAGCGGCATGATGGCACGGAGCTGGCAAAAAGGGCACACAGGACCTCCCTTTGTCTATGAAATAATCATATCATTCTTTTCAAACTCATCACTCTTTTGTGAAACGTTCCATTCTTGGAAAAATGTTTTGTAACTCTGAATATTTGAGTTTTCATTGAATGATATAAATCTATCTTTTAAATTATTTTCTATAAGTATGACTGAGATTCTACTACGTAATTACCACGAATTAGACTTCCGCTGCTCATTAATTTTTGGGGTGTTACAAATTGGCATCAGAGCCATGGTTATAGAGAACCAAATAAAAATTTTTGGACTGTAACCACACGATTTTCAAAACAAAATATTTTACACCATATCACTTTGTGCCCTCCGTGCCAGCGCTTGTCGACATCATGCTTGAAGGTTTGATTTAACATGTACACTACACCGAGTTTTATTTTAGCATTATGACTATAGCATGTGTAGCACTATTTAGACTAAATGACTTATATTATTATTATTGGGATATTACAGTACCATGTCACCTCCTGTTATCATACTATCTGACAGCGATGACGCACCACCGGCATGATCCCGTATCCCTACCGTTATTTTATCTGATTCTACCTTACCTATTTCCCCTATCCCCTCTGCCATCCCGTCCGGGAGTACATCTGGAGAGACTGAGCCCTTCGAGGAGGGTGATGACGCCTCGACACCTGTTGACTCGTTTGCTGATGGACCACTTTTTCGTCCCCTCATTGGACCTATGATACATGACCAGTATCTGAGGTCCAATGAGGGGACGAAAAAGTGGTCCATCAGCAAACGAGTCAACAGGTGTCGAGGCGTCATCACCCTCCTCGAAGGGCTCAGTCTCTCCAGATGTACTCCCGGACGGGATGGCAGAGGGGATAGGGGAAATAGGTAAGGTAGAATCAGATAAAATAACGGTAGGGATACGGGATCATGCCGGTGGTGCGTCATCGCTGTCNAAATATTTTACACCATATCACTTTGTGCCCTCCGTGCCAGCGCTTGTCGACATCATGCTTGAAGGTTTGATTTAACATGTACACTACACCGAGTTTTATTTTAGCATTATGACTATAGCATGTGTAGCACTATTTAGACTAAATGACTTATATTATTATTATTGGGATATTACAGTACCATGTCACCTCCTGTTATCATACTATCTGACAGCGATGACGCACCACCGGCATGATCCCGTATCCCTACCGTTATTTTATCTGATTCTACCTTACCTATTTCCCCTATCCCCTCTGCCATCCCGTCCGGGAGTACATCTGGAGAGACTGAGCCCTTCGAGGAGGGTGATGACGCCTCGACACCTGTTGACTCGTTTGCTGATGGACCACTTTTTCGTCCCCTCATTGGACCTATGATACATGACCAGTATCTGTATGATCAGTACCTTCAGTCACAGCAGTTCTTGGCTGCAGATGATTGCCCTACACCACCTCCTAGCCATCACTCTGGATCAAATGCTGATGACGAGTCATCCGACTCGAACTCTTCTGACACCGCCTCATCCACTTCACCACCACCCCCCTGCACCGGTTCGCTGGCGCAAGCGTGTTCGAGTTCTCGAGCCCTTCGAGCCTGAGCCATTCATGGAAAACTTCAAGTATCGCCCAGATGGTTTTACCTTCCGTTGCACGGCTCGAAAGTGAGTCCGTCAGTCACCTGCTTTTGTACCACCATCACCAGTTTCCACATCACCACTATCTCCATCACCGCCATTGACATCACCTTCGCCACTTTCCCCACTACCTGAGCCACATCCCTACATGCTACCTACTTTCACCACACCCCATTCTTCTGAGGTTTTGCCACCCATGCCACCACCTACTGTATTCTATACACAGACCACCATAGTTCCGATTTTGTCTCCCACTCCATCTCCTATTTCCTCACCTCCACCTGCTACCACTGAGACCACACCATCCCCTGGTACCCATAGGAGGGTTGATGCTCGGAGATGGTCATTTCTGTTGGAGGCTGTTGACATAAATAAAGCGTAAAAACGTTATTTATATTTTCGATATCTCTACGTTTTGACGATCACAAAATGTAAAATCATTAAACGTAAGATTACTACGTAAACAAGTATTAAGCTAGTTTATATCACTACATCCAACTTAATCACTTAAGGTATGAATAAACAAGTACTTAATACATCTCATGATCAAAGGGGTATTTAATTAATTATTACAAAGTTTATTTAATTATATAAACATATTATATATTTTTGAAAAACACTTTTGGTAATAAAGAAAAATGTTTTAATCATACTGAATATATGAATTCAAATTTTTAACCAAAATCAGTTAGTTTTTCACCAAATAACTTTCCCCACTAAAAGACAAATAATCTGGCCGTTACAGCTAGACGGCCCCCTTAATTATAAGGGGCGGTCCCCTTAATTTTAAGGGGACCGGCCATGAATTAAGGGGACCGGCACGCTCATGTGTCAGATTTTGTCAGAATTTTTCCCCTATAAATACCATCTTAAATCTGGTATTTTACCTCACCTTTTGCACGAAAATTTTCATATCTAAATCTCTCTAAACACCTTCCAAAACCCTTTGATCATTAGATTACTAATCCTTGTTTCAAGTGATTCAATCCCTTCACATCCATCCTCATCCAAAGTGCAAAAGAAGAATACTCCTCAACATAAAAAGTTCAAGAAGTATTGTAGTGTAGTTGTGTATATTGTGTACATTATTTGTATAGTTGTGTTGTGCTTGTAATAAGTAGTTTAGGAGAAGTAGAAGTTGTGTAAGGAGAAGAAGTTGTGTAGTGGTGTGAAGTAGTGATGAAGTCGTGGTGTGCTCAAGTTGTGAAGAAGTTGTGGTATGTTGTGAGATTGGTTCTAGCTAGAATTAGAACCCGACATCTAGCTTTGTGTCGTTAAGCCGGTGTAAGCGAAAGTTATGTAAGGTTTCTCCGCCACAAGGGAGTTTGTTGACATAGTGAAGAAAACTCTCGAGTAGGTGACTCGGGGAGTGGAGTAGGAACAAGGAAGGTGACCTTGTAGCTGAACCACTATAAATCCTTGTGTTGTGGTTTGATCTTTCTAACTCTTTCCTTTCATTACTTATTTACTTACACTATATTAGCTTAGTTAGTTAGTAATATATACTTGTTCATATAGTACAAGTCTTGAAATCACATAAACTAGAATCGAAGTTTTTAAAACAAACTTGTTTTCATTGATTTTAAAACGGACGTAAAACTATTCAACCCCCCCTTTCCACAATTGGTATCAAGAGCCACGTCAAACAAGATTTTTAAAATATATTGTATTTTAAAA
>LBNU01024220.1:13953-47929 GCA_014162995.1 Artemisia annua | reverse complement strand
TAATGTTTAGCTTGGCATGATGATAATTTGGGCGTGGAGGAGTAGCTAAGGCTGGAGGGGCGTTTCTGTCACGGCAGCTTAACTACTTTACTACCCTATTTTGCATGTCATTCGTAAAACCTTTTGTGTCTTATACATTTCCGCTGCTATACTTTGTTTATTTTTTCGCTGTAAACTCTATTTACTTTTCCGCTGCAACTTTGACTAAAGAGTACTTGTACTCTAAACGGTTTGTAAATCGAATGATATGTTTTGGTCACATTTCAAACGTCCCGAGTTGTGGTCGTTTACTATAAATGTGCCTGGTTTCTATTTTCGTAATACCCCCAGCACGATAGCTGCCATATTTGAGTTGGGGTGTTACAGAATGGTATCAGAGACAAGGTTTATAGTGAACGAGCTCGCACTCGAACTTTTTCCTGGAGTCAAAATGTTTTGAGACAGAAAGCCGCCAGCCCTTCATGCTACTTCGCGCCCAGGTAATTTATTTGAACTTTATATTTACACATGCCTTGATATTATGATTTAGTTGGAACTTCCCCACTATTATGAGTGTCTTATACATTTCCGCTGCTATACTTTGTTTATTTTTTCGCTGCAAACTCTATTTACTTTTCCGCTGCAACTTTGACTAAAGAGTACTTGTACTCTAAACGGTTTGTAAATCGAATGATATGTTTTGGTCACATTTCAAACGTCCCGAGTTGTGGTCGTTTACTATAAATGTGCCTGGTTTCTATTTTCGTAATACCCCCAGCACGATAGCTGCCATATTTGAGTTGGGGGTGTTACAGTTTAGTGTAAGGTTTATTTTGGTGTTAAGTTTAGATAAAAATTCAAGGATCTCTTTTGTAAATTCTAAAAGTTTAAGGACCAATTATGCCACTTTATGTAAAATGCTTCCAAAGACCATTTGTGACAAGTTATGATTCTTCAAGGGTAATTTTGGCACTTTGAGCTCTTTCGTGAACAATAATCGAGAAATCCTTCCCCGGCCTAGGCTTTTGCTACTCTTTTCAAATCCCGTGCTCGTGTTGTTGTTTTTAGCTCGGCTTTTGTCCACTCTCTTTAATATCCATACCCACACAATCACAAACGCAAAAGACAACATATATGGCATATTTGGACGATTTTTGGTCTTATTTGGTCTTATTTGGTCAAATAAAGGTGTGTGTTTTAACACATACTAGTGACTTAGAAATACATTGTCCCCACACTTATTATAGAATCAGACAATCCATGTAGCTTATATACATTAGTATAACTAGCCTTAACTTATTGCCCATATCTAAGAACACCTAAGCTACATTTTCAGCAGTGAAAGGGTGTTGTAGAGCTATAAAATATGCATACTTACTCAATATGTCCACACTTACCATTTAATATCTTTCCTTGTGAAGAAGGTAACCCCTCAATGAAATCGATAGAAATAGAGCTCCAAATCTTTTAACAGAAATTGGTAGAGGTTGCAAAATACTAGGGTATGCAGACAAATCCGGCTTTTGTCTTTGACAAGTATCACACTCCCTTTGGAATTGCTTGACCATTTCATGAATACCTTTCCAATTAAGCGGGTTCTTAAGTCTGTGGACAGTTCTGTGGTACCAGAGTGTCAACTTATAGCATCAGCATGATAGTGTTGGACAGTGTGATTTCTCAACTGCAAATCATTGCCAACCACTTGCAGAGCAGAATCATTAGCAATAGAAGTAATCACCACCGCATTCAGTTTATTTCCACTAGAAACTCTAGAAAGTGCATATGCCACGAGATTTTCACTTCCCTTCTTGTAAGTATTCTCATAATCATAACCAAGCAGCTTGTGCAATCACTTAGCTTGGAAAAGTGTGGTCAACCTTTGATCCAACAAGTATTTTAGGCTAAAATGATATGTTTTAATCTTGAAACGCCTATCCAACAAATAGCCTCTCCACTTGTCCTAAGCCATTAAAAATGCCAAAAAATTCTTGTTTATATGTTCACAATGTTCGAGGTTTGGGAGATAAGGTTTTACTTAAGAAAGTAATAAAGGGGTTGTGTTAACCATACCCCCCCTAGTGGGGGAATATTCTTTTTGTCCCATCTATGTCCCTCTTTTATTTCAGTACAACACAGTTTTTTGTCAGTTTCTGTTCCGTATTTTTGACAGTTTTAAGCGTTTGACATATTAAACTTTATATTTTCTGTTCCGCACTTTCAAGTTTATAGTTTTTTTATATTAGCAAAATTATAAAAATAAAAAAAATAAAAAATAAATAAAAAATAAAAAATAAATTAGGGACCGGGGGTGGGGGGTGTGGATAAAGGGCCCCGTAATAAAGTGTTCTGCCAGAATACCTAAAACAAATGCATCAATTTCCACCATAAAAGTATTGTGAAAATTAGGCATAGTTAATACTGGTGCGGTGGTGCCTGTATCATAGCGGTGCTTGTATCATAGCTTGTTTAAAGGAATGAAAGAGTTTTGTCTTTAAAGCACATACAAAGGTTGATTTTTATTTAGTTTTTACAATTTTAAGTGTATCCATATATACCTTGAAGGCGCTCCATCTCCGAAGGTATCGGAGTAAAGGAAAAAGTTCTCATTGATATATTTTCAAAGTTTCATGGCAACAAATGATGAAGAGGTATGATATTTATAGGCTCATTTAGTCATTTAGAAGATTTTAGAATATCATCCAGGGGCGGACCTAGGCTTCGACTTTGGGGGCGGTGCCCTCCACGACTCACCGAAAAAGTTCAGATTTTAGTGTAAAAAAAAATTTTTTGGGACCATTTTATTAAAGTGCACCCCTCCAAAAAATCAAATTGCCCCCATCTTGAAGCCAAAAATGTAAAAATCTTAGTTTTTAGTGTTAAAAAAAAAATTATGACCTTTTTATTAAGATCCATCACGAATTTTTATCAAAAAAATTTTTTTTGCCCCCCGCCTTGGAAAATCCTGGGTCCGCCACTGATATCATCCATCAATATTCGTTCTACACGAATTTATGTAAATATACCAAGATTTGTTTTTCTCCAAACTTTCGCCATCTACGTTCTTATACAATACTCTACATTAAGTTATTGTATAATATTGTATTTGATAAAATACAAAATGCATGATGACTATGAAATTTGTGTTAAATTATTGATCATTCGTAGCATCAAGTATGAACTTGTTTCAGACCACTACAAAGAAGACCACTACAAAGAAGACCACTACAAAGAAGGTATAGAATTCACATCGTCACACCCATCAAAAAGAGTATAATGTAGTACTCCATTTTTTTTTTTTTTTTTAAAGCGTTAGGTACATTATGATGTCATGGGTTGTTGATATGAAAATAGTGTTGTCACCTTAACATTTTTTTTTATAACATCAGAATCTATCACTTAGCACAAAAATATAAATTGGTGTCATGAATCCACACATAACTCAATAAAACATTTTTAAAAAAATGGCGTGTGGTACGAGAGATGGTATGGTGTTGGCGCCATGGAGGTGGGCTGATGCCATGGCACGAGAGCCATCAGCCACCGCACTGTAGCCTCTAAGGACTAGTGAACAAAACAACAGACATCAAGCTCAAAGTATAATAAAACATCTATGTCCCATGTTTAAACCTTCATTTTTCATACTTTTTCTATGCATCCAATTGGATATCCCTTTTGGAGTATGTGGTAAGTTGAATGGGAAATAATCGCGCTTATTATTAAAAACGTACTTGACATGTTATATCAAACTAATCACGTTGGCTAGTAGTTGGAGTTGCATATTTCATAGGTGAGAAAACAACAAAGTTGCTCATTGGGTCGCTCGTTTGCATCTTCTTCCACTTTACCTTTTACATAAGATTTTTTACCTCGCTTTCGAAAAGTGATATTTATGATTCTTAATTTTTTTTTGTTCTTAGTTTTTTTTTCCAATGATATCCAAGTTCAAAAAAATTCACACATTCCAAGATTTTGCAAAATCTGAAGATTTGTATAAAAAAAAACTTTGAACTTGCATTGACGTGTGTTTGCAAGATCGTACTCATGATTGTTTTCGTTTTTTCAAGATCGTAACCGTAAGATCAGATCGGAATCTTAAAATCCTGCTATAATGTCATTTTCTTAATAGTCTTTGTAATATTATTAAAATCTACAAATTAGTATATCAGTGACGAAGCTTGAGCAATGTTACTAGAGGAAATGTAGTTGTAATAATTTTAAGAAGGCCAAACCAAAGGCCTCTTGGCCCAACGGCATGTGAGTAGAGATGGCACCCGTGGGCAATGGGTGCGAGTATCTCTAACCCGTCACCCGCCCTTGTGGTTTTTTCCTCACCCGCCAATGGGTACATTTTTTTACCCATGCACACGGGTATCGGTTGCTCATGGGTAAACCCATGGGTTAGTGAAATGCAACAAAAGCACAAAATCGTGATATGAAAACCAGGAAACTATGTAATAAGAATTTGCCAAATACTAATTTTACAAATTTCGTTAACAAAACAAAACACAAATTTCCATGAGGGGAAGACTCAGTCATAGTCATATTAGTTTGTAAAATAGTTTAAAGTTTCGTTAACAAAATGCAAAATTATAGTCATTTGGCCCTCTTAACATCCTACTTCTTCAACAACTTACAAACAACCTTACAATTATTTATTGTGTTTTCTAAAGAGTTGGGTATTATTAAATATATACCAACAACCTTACAAATATTTAAGTATTATAATAAAGTTTAGTTTAACATGAGGTTTACGAGTATACCCATGGGTATTTTTACGGGTACACATATGGGTATTTTAAACGGGAATTGATTTACACACTCATATTTTTTATTGGGACACTTTACTATGTGCATTACATAGTTGTACAATGTTTACAGTGTGCTTTGACTGCTTGTACATTTGAGTGTCTCAATCAAAATAAAGATTGTGCAAATCACCTGCCATTTTAAATGGGTGTCATGAGTTTACCCGTGAAGGGTTTACATCACCCGTCACCCGCCCGCCACCCACCGATTGGTACAAATTTCCGCGCAAAACCCACCCGCGGGTAAAAATTGACGAGGTTACCCACCCCATTTATGTGCGGGTACCTATGGGTTATGGGTTTTTTCTTGCACATTGTCATCCCTATATGTGAGTGCCCTATCAACCTAAAGAATGTGGGTTCAAGTCTCGTTGGAGGCATGTGAAATAGGTAGTGTAGGCTGTAATAAATTTGCATTTAAAAAAGTAAATAAATAATTAAGAGGGCCGAGCCTATAACTAGGGGTGAGCAGGAACCGCACCGCAAACCGCAAAAAACCGCAAAACCCACACCGCAAAAACTGAAACCGCAACAAAAACCGTGATGCGGTTCCTGAAAATAAAAAAACCGCATTTTGCGGTGAGGTTTCGGTTTTCACCGAGAAACCGCACCGCAATAACCGCACCGCACCGCAAAGTCATATTCAAATATATTATAAATAAACCAACTAAATAAACCAACTAGGTCATATAATTTATTTTTCTATCGATTTATTATCGAAGTTTTTAAAATTCTTCACCCCATTTAAATTTTACTATTGTATAGATTTATAATTTCATCTTTTTCCTAATAAAACAAAACCCCTATTGGGAATTTTTCAGTTCAAAAAAATGGAATCATACCTTATTTGGTATTTTTTTTTTCAATTAGATTTTTTAAAAAGCTTTATACTTATTTAAAAAGCCTTAAATATTTCTATTTTTGACCAAAAAATATATAAATTTCGTTTTTCTACAAAAGCATTAAAATTGGCAAAAATACACATGGGTTTAGGGGTTATTTTTTTATAGTTTTAGGTTAAAAGTGTAATTTGTTTTAGAAAAACGGAGGTCAAAAAACACACCCACAAATACATCATCACTAAATTAAACCCTAACCTGAAAAATCGAAAAGCAGTACAATCAACCCAAATTGGGGATATAATGAGAAATGATTATTATTACCATTACTTTATAAAACTATATTGTTTGGTTTTAATTAGTTTTTAAAAGGTTTTTACTCAACTTTTTCTAGCTGTTCATCAGTGGCTTACTTGGTTTTAAACATTCAGTTTTAGTCAATCACTCAAGTGTTTAAGCTAAAATTGGAATGGGTCAATTGGGTTAAATGTATTGGTTTCAGTTTTGTGTTCTTAAGTATATACGTAATTTTCAGGTTTCATAATTTTTTGGATGGATTAGAGATAATTTATATGTGTTGCGTTCAGAGAATGTTGGCTCTTATTATGTTTTGTTGTGCAGGGAAACTATGCAGTCTCTAGAGGGGTGAAGGGAATTGAGGCTGGTGAAGCAAAGGAAAGATCATTCAAGGCTCGAATGGCGGTATAAACTGGCCTTCCTTTCTCATTCTTAGTTCATATATTCCATTGAAGTGATTACCTTATTATTGCAAGTTGCAGTCACAATATTCAGTTTTTAATATTTGGATATCAGTTTCATACCAACGACAGTATTACTATTTAAACAAAAATATTTTGTTATTATTCGAACTTCAAATAGCATAAACACATCCAAAATTATTTTCGATCAGAGTTTAGCACAACTGATTATCTGATTATGAGAAAACATGTAAGGTATTGACGAACATACAGAACTTATGGTGTTCCACGGGTCAAAACAACAATGGTTGCGAACGTCCTTATGTTCTCAAAACCAGATCGATCTCATACAGGTGATTACATTGAATTTTTTACCTTATAAATTAATTGTGGTTTAGGTTTTGAACAAGTTGAGTATATATATTATAATTTTTTTTTCCTTCTTACTGTGTGTTTGATTTACTATAGTGGGTTGAAGGGTTTGTGCCAGGAGGTATGATACTGATAAAAATAATGCTTATTTTTATGATCATGATGCTAATATTGGATAATTTGATATAACTGATAAAGCTGGATAGATCTAAGTTAATTGATTTCAACGTAAAGGATGGAGTTTTAATAAATAGGATCATCAAGATGATTGTGAAGGCATTACAAATACTATAATGAAGTCATAGCTAATTTATATATTTTCTTTTAAGCATTAGTGTGACCATATGTAAATTGTGTTGTAGTCGCATTTTCAAACAACATACAAGTAGTTTCAAGACTATTTGGGATTACTTATAAACCTTTTTAACGTAAGCATGGTTGCTTATCAGAACAACTTTTATCAAAAAGGAATAAGGAGATAACCAATTCTAATAACTGGCCCGTACTACCCCCTAAAGCTATTATTAGATTTTGCATACTATTAAACCAGAGATCAAGTTGCGTGGCCTGGATTATTCAACACCAACATGAATCTTAGAGAAACTATTTCGAGTGCTAAGCCGAAACCATAGTTATACACATACTAATTAGTGTACTCATCTTCAATTCTAAAGTCTAACCATCTCAAAAGGTTCAAATTTTCTAATTGTACAATGAAAGAAGAATTAAATATGATAATAATTATATGTTTATATATTAGTACAAGTGGATGATGTTGTATTAGGATGATTTACAAAGTCTTTGTTTAAGAATCAATAGGATTGGAGGTATATAAAATGATGTGTCAAATGGATGTTTAGGTCCCTATGCTTCTAAGTTCAAGTCCCGGCTAGAGCAAAATGAGTATTCAAATGGCTTTTTTTGCGTTAGGATAATTTACAGAATTGTGTTTTAGCATAAATAGAACCGAAGGTAAACTGAATTACTAATGACACGTGGTTGATTCCTAATGCCTCTAAGTTCGACTCTCCACTTGAGGGACCAAATAGAACAGCCTTGCCCGGTCCTCGTGATAGCCCCGTTGTAAGTTTAAACATAATGTCAGTTGAAGTAAAATACTTCAAAGACATGCTGTGTATTTAGCTTTATGCTTAGTGTTATAAACTTCTCTCTGTAGGGCAGTGGATCTGCTACCCAAGGTGAAATATCATTTTATCATGGAATAAGAAGGTTCAACCTATCTTGGCATCCACTTCTAAAAATGGAACAACTGGTATGAATGGAAAGTGAGATTAGTGCTCAGGTAATGTAATGTAGAAAAACTAATGGTACGTTATTTATGTTGTTATATTGGTTTGGACCTGAGGAAGCAAAAACTGATTATAAGGTATGTTTCTGGAATCTGGTGTTATGACTTTGTGGGATCCGTGCTTTGGAACTTCAGGGAGGGTAGAAAAGCTCATGTTAAAGAGGTTATAGTCTCTTTAATAAACCAATTGAAGGCTGCTAAGTCAGTTAAAGGACTGGTCAACAAAAAAAACTAGGTTCTGTTTATCGCGTTTCTTTTTTATAAATGGTGTTATAATCAAAAGAATTATCATAAAGTGGCTTTTTTTGTGTGTTTTAAAAAAGGGTTCCCGTACATGCAAATTGCTTATGCACAAGATTTTTTGGAAGCACCATTTCTTATCAGAAGTGAAAAAATTGCCTATCCGCATTGTCATATGCAGGAACCGTATTTAGAACACCAAGAAAAGCGTTCTTTCTAATAATCTTTTGCATTTAGCACCATCTCAAAATTCGACGCTTATTGCATACAAGTTATCTACGCCTTCAAAAAACTATCACTACTTGTCTGGTATGTGGCCATGTATTTGCATGGTACTCTTATATTTTGCGTTTTGTTTATGTATATATTTTTTGGTATAAACATTGTGGCACGAGTTTGGAAAATGTGTTTAGGAGTTCGAATAACCGTTAAGGTCTCAAGTTTTGTCCAATGGTTTTATGCATTGTTGTCCTATTTATAGAATCCGGAATTCGCAAATCTGCGGGTAATTGCCAATTTACGTAATTGATTATTAATTGTTGTTGAATTATCTAGCACGATAAGTTTTTTTCCCCATTTTTTTTAACTGAAATAAGTTTTCTTTTCCTTACCCAATTGATAGCCAGTGGGCAAATATTGAACGTGTGCTCGGGAATATAAGGCAATCTGAGAGCGTGATTAATGGTGTTATCTGGTACAGTGCTACTTTTTCTATTTGAATAAGGATAACGGATGTTTTGTTTCCAGAATAAGGTTGATGGAGGTTTTGGCCTTTTGGGTGGTTTTTTTCTGAGGCATTGGTAGAGGTCTCTGAAAACTTTGCAGTCGCAGTCGTTGGAAGTTGAAGTCAATAGGGAAAAATGGTACAAGTTGAAGGTTTGTGTCTGTAGTTTTACTGAGGCAACTTGTCTCTGTTTTGTATATCGAGTAAATGCTGAGAGTGAGTCTTTTTTTTTAATTTATAGAAGCACTTTTGAGGTGCCTGGATGAATAAAGTTATTGTTAAGGGATGTTATGGTTTCATGTCCCTTGGTGGTGAACTCTGCGTATGCAAGTGTCTGCTCAATTTGCTTGCTTATTGCGTTGCCCATTGTAACTAATGATTAATAGGCATGTTGTCATTTTGTTTGTTCACTATAGTGATATTTCAAAATCTTTGTTTTGTAACTCTAGAATACTAAATTGTTTTTTTTTTCTCCCTTATATGATGTTTCTGTGGGTTACAGTTTGCAAAAACCATGAATGATGTCTAATATATGATGTGATCTATTAATATAAGCAGGTGAAACCGGTTCAACTTAACTTAAAATTGCTTTTTTAATCTTAAAATGTTATAAATCGTTAATTACTTATTTAGATCCATATTATTCTTTGGACACATCATTCTTTTGATCATAGTTGAGTGACATATACAGTGTAAATTGATGTTATATTTTGATTAGTCAATAGAATCTACGGTTAAACAAAAAACTTTTAAAAAAGGTCTAATCTTAAGAGCTGGGTTATTTTATAAATCATAAAATATATAGAGATTAATAGATCAATTATAGCCACTTATTTTTAACTAAAAACTAGAAAATTACCCACGCAAAGCGACGGTGTATAGCGGCAAATATTTATACTTGCCAACTTGTGTTTGGGGTGACCCTTGATGCAATTTATGNTATATTGATGTTATATTTTGATTAGTCAATAGAATCTACGGTTAAACAAAAAACTTTTAAAAAAGGTCTAATCTTAAGAGCTGGGTTATTTTATAAATCATAAAATATATAGAGATTGATAGATCAATTATAGCAACTTATTTTTA
Organism: Artemisia annua; assembly: GCA_014162995.1. Classification (NCBI taxonomy): domain Eukaryota; kingdom Viridiplantae; phylum Streptophyta; class Magnoliopsida; order Asterales; family Asteraceae; genus Artemisia; species Artemisia annua. The sequence continues at coordinate 37,877 of LBNU01024220.1, read as the reverse complement.
ACTAAAAACTAGAAAATTACCCACGCAAAGAGACAGTGTATTGCGGCAAATATTTATACTTGCCAACTTGTGTTTGGGGTGACCCTTGATGCAATTTACGAGTTCAATTTGTAGTCATTGCGAAAAATTAGTTTTGTGTGTTATAAACGCAAAATGATAAAAGTTTGAGGACTAAACAATACGTAAACTATTAATTTAGTGGTGGTTGTTGCTCCAATTTTTAATTAAAGGGTGTTTTTGTAATTAAACTTTACTCATTTTTTAAGTTTAATATAGTTTAATACAATTGGAATAAATGTAATGAACATTACGATAATAATACTGTTTAATAGATATATTGGAATACTTTTATACAGTTTGAGACACGCAAATCATTTGTCACGTTTCGTATAAGATTATTTGAAAGTAGACACATTATAACAAATACGTTTTAAACATGACCCACATTAACCGATTTATGTTGGAAGTTAAATTAAAACGGGTCAAAATACATTATTCAAAAAATTAGGAAAAACCCCGCGCGTGCGCGGGTATTATAACTAGTACTAAATATACAACATTTTGTATATATGTTTCAATCCATCATATAACCTTATGATATATTTATTCTATAATAATTATATACGAAAAATATAATTTGAGAAAAAATTACTTTAAAAACCGCAAAATCGTGCGGTTGCGGATTCTCACTTTTTAAAAACTGCAATTGCGGGTGTGGTTCGGTTTTTACCGAAACTCGCACCAACTCGCACTATGCTCACCCCTACCTATAACTATTTTAAATTTATACTAAATCTTTTAGAAATAATATACAAAACTACAAATATTAGGCTTATTGATCCTAGATTTGGGAGGACATAACCCTCACTTGCCCTTAGTAAGCTCTGTCAAGTATATGTTATAAACACAAAATTATATAAATTATATGAATATTTCATGAAGAAATTGTGCTAAATTATTAATATGAAATGTTTAAGAAGAATAACATTTTATTTTTTCAATTTTATAAAATATACTCCATAACTTTGTAGTTTTTTAGTTGCGGTTTGAAAAAGGTAAGACCGGATCGGATTTTACCTTAATATCTTAAGGTTAAACATCGCGATTTTTTAAGATTTTAAGCTTGCTAAGAGATGGGGATAATGTTAATCTCTTAACAATAACTAACAAAAAAAAAAAAGTGAGATTGAAAAGTAAAACTCCCTCCGAAAACCAATCATTTTCATTTTCAAAAACAAGAAGCATGTGAGTTTCAGCTTTTTCTTCTTTGCCATGTGTTGATGACTACATTTTCATAAATGTTTTTCAATGCCTTCACTACAACCCATATTCACCTACCTTTTTTTAAAACATCACATTTCAAAAAATACAACCACTTCAATTTCAGAACCCATCTCTAAAACCCTAACCATTTCTTGAAAATCTTGATCAAGATCACATAATGTGGCAAGTTCTACTAGCTGCAGCACTTGCAGGATCTGGGTATGTTGCAAAAAACATTCTTTATAAAAATGAAAACAAACCCACAAGTGATTCACCCAAAAAAGTTGATTTAGCCAACAAAGATTCATTCTTGGACCAAGAAACATCATCAGTTTTTAGGTTTTCTAGTACTTGTGATGAGTCGAAGAATAATCGAAAGAAATTGGGGCGCGGCGGGGTGAAAGGAAATGGTGCAAGGAAAAATGGGTCTGAGAAAAAGATTGGTGGTGAGTTAGTTGGTAATCAGGGGAAAAATGGGAAGAAATTTGTTGTTAGTTTAAAGAAGAGGCGAACCGGTAAAAATGCTTTTGCGAAATGTGATTCTTTTGATGTTAAAGGTAGTTTCTACGGTTAAAGTAAATGTTTGTTTTTGTGGGTGTGTTCGGGTTAGCATAAGTAAAAGAGATTGCGCTTAGTAGTTAGTAGCTTATCAGCTTTAAGTTATATAAACATTCCTAGATAAGCACCTCCGCCAAGGCTTTTTTATAGAACACTTTATTTGAGCTAAATAAGCTGTTTGTAAACTTATAATAGCTTATTGTGTTTTGATAAACTGCGTATATAAGCTTACCCAAACACCCCTTTGTGTATACGAAAGTTCTTACTTATGCATCTTCTTAGAATGTCCTCCAAATTTGTTCCCTTTGGCCAAATTAGTTTTAGTTTATGAAAGGATGAGCATTGTTGAATTAAGGAAGTAATAAATGGAGGGGAGTGAAATGAAATTGTGAAGAGAGCAACACTAGATACCCACACTAATTAGAGAGAAACACACGCTTTAAGAGAAACATATTACCGAGTATATATGGTTTAGCATAATGGGTCCTTTGATGTTTTTGGCTAGTCTTACAAATCGATAAAATTCGAAAAAGATGGCCCAAACATTAGAAAACCACCTAAGATAGCTTGTGATTAGTAGAAAATCCGAATATCATACTTTTTGTTGATTGATTATTGCCTGAATTACTAAGATTTACTGAGTGTTTGCTATAGAAGCTTATCATGAAGTTGTCTTTGTTGTTTACTTGCTTTTTAGTGTCTATGTGTTTGCAAGTCATTCAACATGATATGAAAACTGCGATTTTTATTACACTAGATTCAGAAAGTTAGTTTTCACAATCATATGTAATGTTTTCAGATAAATCATCTTTTGGGTATGGGGTTGGAGTTGGTATAATGTACATGATGTCAACTGGAAAAGCCGAAATCAATAGGCTAAACGCAGCAGTAGACGAGACTGCCAAGGTCGTTCAAGAATTAAAAGCTGAGATTTCCAAAAGAAAATCATCGGGCGATTGCATGGTTGAAGCAACTGTATATCAGAAAGGGGTGGATATCAAACCAGATCAATCGTTTCTCAAGAAATCAAGCATGGAGAACGATGATATTGATGTTGGATATGCAAGTAGTATTCTTACAGAAGAACCGCAGCAGAATTTGCTGGAAATGGATCAACTTGAAGCCGAACTTGAGTGTGAGCTTCTAAAGCTTCATGTGTCCACCGCTGACACTTCATCTTCTTTTCAGGTGCTTCTTTCTTATCTAAAGTACTCAATATATGCATGCCTTCACTTTCTGTTACTTTTACGAAACAGTACAGCGTTTAGACACACAAACGAGTTCATTTGGCTTTCTCAAACCAAACTTCCACTTTAAGTCTAGGTGGTGTTTGGATGTTCCATTTGAAATATGTCATATTGGATAACAAAGATAAAATAATCAACTATAATAAAACATGTTGCAGACTATAGTGTTTGAATGTACTTATGCCATTTGAAGTTGTAACAATCAGATAATCAGAACTCAGAAGTACTAGTGTTTGTCCTAATACGTAATAAGATAAGTTGAAAACTTGACAGATGAAAAAAAGACCATTTTGTAAACTTAGGAAAAGGTTTTGTTTGGGAGTAAAAATCACTCAGACTAAAACAAGATTAGGTAGAATTTTTTTACCATGAGATAATCAGTTTTCCATGGTATGTATGTCCAAACATTACTCATCTCGTCGATTCCAAAACACACATCCAAGCAACCCACCATTGCAGGTAGATAATCAGCGGTTTTCGGCGTGCCACCTATGTGTAAGAGAGATGAAAATGCGATTGTGGGTCCTTACGAGATCTGCTAAATGGAGGAATATAACTAAATGTCAAGTCATTTTTCTTATTACAAAAATTTGATCCACGCAAAGTCTGCTTAAGCGGCTTCAAGAAAGCAACTTTGCAGGATTTCTTGAATGTAAACTCACACATGTGCTAAATTGCCTTTACTTTTTAGCTGGCTTGAATGCTTGATAGCGTTGAATTAAGTCATAACTCACAAAATCTTACTTAACAATGTCTGATTATGTATCTCAATTTGACGTATTCTACAGAACAAACTTTACCACTGAACATCGCTCCCAGCCACAAGATCTTGATTTGGAGTTCAATCATTCTAATGGTGTAATGCCATTTGAACTTGATCAGAAATTATGTCATCTGCTAATAGAACAGCAGGAAAGTCAAATAGTTGACTTAGAGTCGGAACTGCAACACACAAATTCCAAGCTCATGGAGAAAGAATATGAGCTTCAAGCATTAAAGGATTGCGTTAAACGTCTCACTGAGTTTTCCCTAACATGTCCCTCAGGTAGAGTTTGACCTTTAAAGTCAAACATACCACTTCCATTAGCAGTTGCAATGTTTAAAGGTTTATCAAATTCTCTACTCTTTATTATAACTTAAAATTTTTAATTTTCAGATGATGAAAAAGAAGGCGAGGTTGATGAAGCTCATAAGAAGATGATAAATGGTCATGGAAGATCAATAGTTGGGATCAAACGGGCAATTGACTTCGATTAAAATGTTTATCTGGATATACTAACCTAGCTAAATTGTTATACAAAATGTACATTTTAAAAGTTAGATCTTGATCTTAGGTATTTGAGTACTTGTTAAGATTTCGCTGTTTGTAACAGAATTCTTTTTTAGGATTTACAATCTATGTGGAAGTTTAAATACCAATTTTGCAGTTGAGTGATATTGTCAAATAGGCCCATCAGCCGTCGTTCATTGTATGACGCCTAATGATAACATATCTGATTGATGATCCATCAGTAGTTTGTTTAATTTGGTGTTTTGTGTTTTGTATGCTAAATCTAGCAAGTTTATCATTATCCATCTGTTCTAATGTGTTCAAATGAATCACCTTTCTAGTAGTAAAGCCACCCTCGAAATGGCCAAGGCTTTATAACCAGGTGTAACTCGGAAGCTGGCTTAGCTGTTAGCATGTGCTATGTAATGCGAGGCTAAAGTCACTAAACACAGCATAGACGAGACATATATGGCTGTTTAAGCATTGAAGGATTGTGTTATAAAACTCACTTATTTTTCTCTACAACATCCCAAGACCCACATACCAGTTTCATGTAACCATATTTTCAAATACAGTAATACTGTAGTAATGTTCCATGGTTGATTAGTACATAGTTCACAGATTTTGTTTTATCACTTTATGGAATGCATGTAACTAAAACAGTTTAGTGGATCTGACCAATAACAGTTTTACCAGTACTTATAGGATGGTTAATTTTACTGAGTAAAACTTCACAAGTTTTTCAAGTACCATTGTTTGGTCAAACCAAAAGGACAGTTGACTAATGATTGAAATGTATTTACTGCATTTACAAACCTATTTACGTACTCAGTATCTTTCGTTGATAACAGCATATATTATGTTCTTATAAGACACAGAATAGTCTTAAGTCGACGAAACGGATCACAAGCTCGTTTGATCTTGCGATTGACCCTTTAATACCGGTTCTAATCTATTCATTATTCATTGTTTTCTAGTCTATCCAGCCGATCCGTGAACATGTTCCAGTTATAATCGGTCTGTTATCACGAAACTAATACCATTGGCCTTAAAACTCTAATGAACTTAAACCAATGTTTTTTAGTTTCTTACCCGAATGTGTTCTCAAGTTCCTCATGTATTTGGACTATTCTATCTACAACAACTACAACACATGATATACACTGAAAAGCATTGATGTTTTGATTGTCTAATATCTAGTCTAGGCTTAGGTTGTAAGTATGTTGGTTTGATGGGGGCCTGTTTTTTAGTGGGGTCTAAAGACAAATTCTTTGATTGAGTGCAAGAAAGGAAATAATTTCTGAAACCCATGTTGACATAAAGTTTTCTTGTTGATTGGAGTGTTGATTACCCTACTAGAATATGATCTGTCACCTCATGTTCTTGAAACCCATGGGTTAGATTGTGTGTTTTTTTACCCTTTTTACATCTTACTGTTATGATTTTATGGGATGATTTATGGTTCTTTTCAAATAATTGGACTATGAAAATGAAATATATCCCGCTAAAAAGCAAAGATGATACGAGGTATAATCTAAGGAGAGGTAAAAAGTTGAGGACACATTTTATCATTCTGAGTGTTTGTAGAAAGGATTATAAAGCTAAGTTACAATATGACTCGATTTTTTAAAGTTCGAGTTGACCCAACTGGTTCAACTGGTACCGGTTATAAGATAATAACATGTTTTATTGGTGGTTCAACCAGTTGAACTAAAAACTGGGCATTTTAACTAGAAAAACAGTTTTTAGAACATCGGTTATGAAATCAGTTGCGAGGATTAGGAGTTTTCGTTAAACTTTTTATGTTTACTTGTTGAAATATACTATATGTTTATCTAAGGGTTGTAAATTGAGGTATTTTAAATCATACGATATAACGTTTTAGAAATAAATGGGCGGGCGAGGCAGTTTCATGAATTTATTTAGACTAAAGTTGATATATTTAAACTTTATATTATTACTAATTTTAACTTAGACAATTGGATATGATAACATTACACAATAATTGAAAAAGTTTTAATCACGCGTTCTAAAGATGTGATAGCATGAACTAGTCAAATAAATTATACCAAGATCAAGCTTAAACTATTTTCATACAAATATAAAGTTTATAATACGTAACATATAAAATGTACAAAGATAAATTCATAATTTAAAAAGTGTTAGTTACGCGTTTTAAAGATGTGAGAACATGAATTAGAAAAACAAATTATTTCTGATAAAGTTTAAACTATTTCATACAAATATAAAGTTCATATACGTAACATATAAATATACAAAGATTAAATTCCATGCTGCCAAAAATAAATTTTCAGTAAAATAAAATATCTTATATAACAATTAGGTACGATAATTGTATACATACATATAAAATAAGTACACAGTGATATAAAAATAATATTTGATTATATGTTGAAATAAAAACACTATAGAATATTTAAATATGATCATAATGTTGATTTGGTTATTATAAAAACTAGTTATAATACCCGCGCACGCGCGGGTTTTTTTAAAAAAATTTTGAATGATATATTTTTATTTATTAAAAAATAAATAATTTAATTTTTATTTTGTTTGATTTATGATTTTTAATTGTAGTTTTTTATGATTAAAGATAATCATTTAAATCTTATCTATATTTTTTGTATTTATCTTCTACTTGTATAGTATATAAACAAAACGAATTCAAAAACTTATAAATTAAATAATAATTAACATATTACCTAATAAGGAAATATTCTTTTTTTTCAAAATGACAAAGTACCCACTAGGGGTTTTGTTTTATTATATAAGAGATAAGTAAATGATTCTCATATTGATTAATTCATACATTATATAATTAATTACATAATGAATATTCATATTAAGTAATGCTGTAAATTAAAAGTTAAAATCTCTTCAAAATTTGTTACACCTCCAACATGAACATAGCTAAATAATGAATGTTTTAGATACGTTAAAATGATATATTTATATTTATATTAATCATGACGAAAAGACAAGCATAATGTATATAATTGTGTATATTAAAATATGAATTAGCATGTGTTTCGACATATATATATATATATATATATATATATATATATATATATATATATATATATATATATATATATATATATATATATATATATATATANAAGTTTAAACTATTTTCATACAAATATAAAGTTCATATACGTAACATATAAATATACAAAGATTAAATTTCATGCTGCCAAAAATAAATTTTCAGTAAAATAAAATATCTTATATAACAATTAGGTACGATAATTGTATACATACATATAAAATAATTACACAGTGATATAAAAATAATATTTGATTATATGTTGAAATAAAAACACTATAGAATATTTAAATATGATCATAATGTTGATTTGGTTATTATAAAAATAAGTAAATGATTCTCATATTGATTAATTCATACATTATATAATTAATTACATAATGAATATTCATATTAAGTAATGCTGTAAATTAAAGTTAAAATCTCTTCAAAATTTATTACACCTCCAACATGAACATAGCTAAATAATGAATGTTTTAGATATGTTAAAATGATATATTTATATTTATATTAATCATGACGAAAAGACAAGCATAATGTATATAATTGTGTATATTAAAATATGAATTAGCATGTGTTTTCGACATATATATATGTCGATTGTTATTAAATTTTCAATGTAATTTTAAATGTAAATAGCATTGAAAATTTAATAGTTAAATGGTGTGAAATAAAACTTTTGTGCACTAAGTTAGGAAGGCAACTAAAATGGTTTTTCAAATTATTTTCACATTTAATATATCAATCAATGTCATGTCACATTTTTTTCAGTCACATCACATTACATCATTTCATGCCAGCGTTAGACGTCGAAATATCGTTGTTGCAATGAAAAAATTCAGAAAACCCTCCTTGACTTTGTAACGAGTTACAAAAATTACCCGATATTTTTAGCTTTTTAAGGTTGTTAATATAATAAACTTTTTTTTTCTTTTTTTTTAATCAAATATCTAGCAATTTCTTTAAAAAAAATACCAATAAAAAGGTCTTTAACTTGCGAACATAATAAGCTTAATATTACAATACTTTTGACTTGTGTACCATTTTATGAAAAGATTTGAGGTTAACTTTTTAAACTAAATGTTTATTGCGAAAAAAAAAACACTTAAACTATATAATTATTAAAAACTACCTTAAAGTTATGTTAAATGTAAATTTAATAGAAAATTTAAAAACACACTCTAAAATATATAACAAATTACAAAGACTAACTTAAACTTTCACTTTTTTTCAATTTGTTTTTTATAATGAACTTTATTTATCAAATATCGAATAAATATTAAACAATTTTCTTACAAAATATACCAATTAAAATGTCTTTAAATTTCGAATAAAATTAAACCAGTATTGCAATCCTTTTTTACTTACGTATGATTTTATATAAAAAAATGATCAAATTTTGTATTCAACTTCTTAATTTTCTGGTAATAGGTCAAAATTTAGTAATTTTGTTATAAAAATATACAAATATAAAAGTTTTTAACTTTCAAATAAAATGAGCTCACTATTACAATGCTTTTAACTTACATTTTATAAAACATTGGGATTATAATACTAAATCAACTTCTTATTTCTCTGGTAATAAATCAAAATGATTGCAAATATTTGAATGATATAAGTGGTAGACGCATTAAAATAATCAATATTAGTTTATGGAATAGTTTTCATATACATTTTACTCTTAGAGTGTAAACTACTTGGTTAAAAGAATTATTGGTACGATAATTGAAATTTTGTGGTTTTATAATTATGTTAGGTTAATTAAAAAAAATGAATTGCATTATATAATTTAATTATATGAAAACACATGAATATCAAACTATATAAACATATGTAAGACTAGCTTCATAACCCGGCCGATGGCCGGGTTAGCTTCATAATAATATTAATAATAGTAATTGGACGTAAACAAATATTGAAAATCACATAAAATAATAAAATTAACACTGAGAGAAAAAATTAGAAAAGATAACAGTCGGTATTATGAAAAATAAAATGTTGTGTATGCAAAACAATGTTGCCTATTCAAATCCAACATAACACTTCTTTGTAAGCTACATTTGCAGTTGAGTTGCAATAGTTTCCGTCCCTATCGAAATACTCCCTCCGTCCCATATTAAATGTCCACTTCTGACTTTTAGAGTCTTTTTTCTTCAACTTCAACCTTAAATATTTTTATTTGTATTATATAATACTTGATGAAAATTATATCTAATGAAAATACATTTAAAACTCAATTGATTCATATATTTTGCATCAAGTATTATATAATACAAATAAAGATATTTAAAGTTAAAGTTTATTAAAAAAGACTTTAAAAAGTCACAGTAGACATTTAATATGGGACGGAGGGAGTATAGAATTTTCAATCCTCGCTTGCTCTTGACTCTTGACAAAGAGCCATATAGTTGTCTGTGTGAGAAGACCAGCTTTGGTAAATAAAACCAACCTGTGACAATGTCTGTCCTTGACTTTTATTAATCGTCATACCAAAACACACTTGAATAGGAAACTGCCTTCTACATACTTACGCCAAAATTTAACTGGACGTAAGTAAATAATGAATAACAACAAATATGTTAAACAAAATTGATGAAAACAAATAGACAGTGTTCATGTATTCTATGTTAATAGATAAATTATAAGTACGCAAAAACCATAAACAACTTATTAGCTTATAACAGTTTGGTTCACAAACAGACTTTCAATTTCAAATTTACTTCATATTGAACCCATATTATATGTATTAGTTTCCCTTTTAATAGAGCGTGATTTAAGTGATTACCATGATCGAGATTTAATAAATTAAAAAACAAAAAACCCCAAAAAAAAGTAAAATCAAGAACCACTATTGCTCTAAACCCGTAAAATTAATAATCACCTTTCAAGTTACACAAGTTTTGAACACTTTAATATAATAACATAATAGCAAGTTCTTAGAAGAAAGGGTATTAGCACCAATCTATATGTTTTGAACTATCTAGTGCCTTTTAAAGAATATGAGTGGTGACAACGGTTAGTCTTTAGTGGTGGTCATTTGATTAGTAAGTAAGCTTGCTCTGGAATCTCCCAAGCACCTCTCATCAAAAGTAACCAATAAAAGAAACAAAAAATCCATTCATTGGAGTAACTTTTCATGTCTTTTGAAATCAGAACTCAAATAAAGCAAATGAACTTACCAAGATCGTGTTAGTATCCACACGTCATGTGAACAACCTGTAGATTAGATCAGAGAGGCTCATTTATGGACTGTTATTTCCACCTGATATCGACACACCTGCAATCAATCATTTTCACGATTAGAGAAAATATATAAGCTTAGTTTATTTTGAACAATAATAAATATTTTTTACCTGTCTTGTGTACCATGTAAACAATGACTGTAAATCTTTTGACATATTCATTGCCCTCCCCGCTGAAAAAGAAGGTACATCGATGTACATTAGTTAACCGAGATTATTTCCAATACCATGATCAAGCTTTCAATACCGCCAATAAAGAGGGGCGTGATTCCAAATGAGAAAATAAATACAGATAACTAAATGTATAATTTTTTAATTGTTCGTCATCTGCATTCGTATTTTAACAAATAACAACATACCAGGTCCATAGGAGGTTGCATATATAGGCATTTAAAGTCAACTCTAGGTGACTGTCAATCCATTCAACTAAGATGCCCAGTTCAGTTAATCTTTAGAACCGACCCATTTGAGATATAACATAACTCAAACCGACCCATTCATAAGTAAACGGGTCAAATTTCTACCTCTTGTATTATTCCTATTATTAGGTATAACCGTTTAAGAGGTTACCTGGAGTGTTAGCAATGCCACATTATCAGGGAGACTGTAGGGCAGGTCCATTCCTGTAAAGGTCGACACTTGAAAGTTGGTTCCTTCATTGCCATCCTATAAAAAATTGATCCACTTCATAATCAAACACTTCTTTAAAGATTCTCAACACAACAACAAAAATGAAATTTTATGTCACCCGCTGAGTGAAGGCCGTGTTGCTTGCACAGCCAGGAGGAACCATGTTGCTTAAGCTTAGGTAGGTTCTCATTGCCATGATGTGCATTACCTTCACACATTCTGTTGAGACCTGAAGTATTAATGTGTCAATAATAGTTGTTGCAAAGATCATAAATGCTAAGTGGTTAATACCATAACTTGTCAAAACACAATATTCAAACAATCAAATACAATACACAATGCACGTGCTTGTTTTCAGTTGATCCAAACATTTACAATTTGTATAACCCCTATTTTTTTAATTAAGAATTTTACATCAAACAAAACAAAAAAATCAATTAAAATAATCATCAACTAAAAGGAAATTTCCAAGATTAGAGTTCGCTATACCAATTATATGCAGATGCTACTGGTTGAATGTTAATAGGATTATGAGGACTAAGAATAAGAAAGTTGCTACTAACCTCTTTATTAAGTTTGTCGAAAAGCTCAAGGTTGAAATCATAGGCATGCCGACCATCTGTGAATGAAAATAACACATTTGTGAGCAGGATTGAGTTTAGCATCTTTTGTATCAGCCAAAACAATTGTGATATAAACCTTGTCCACCTTCTGGGCCACTTGGATGACGACTGCAAACCACAAACACTAATTATAGCTCATTTGACAACATATAATTGACCAAATCCATTTTCAATAATTTACACAAATGATACTAAGTAAATGATACCCATTCGAAACAAAAGTAATCATTGATATACCAGTTCAAAACCAAAGTAGTCATTGATATAATAGGTTGTTTGGTTGCTGGCAGGGGTGTTTGGATGGTTGCTGTAGCAGGGTGTTTGGTTGCTGTGCTAAGGGTTCTAATAAGATACTGAAATATAGAACTTCCAAACAGGCCTATAAAACCTATTCTGTTCGAAGACCCATGAAAAATGTCCAAACATTCCTTATTGTACACTAAACCTATTTATGTCAATCCCCATAAAAATCATAACTGGTTTTGACCCATTACGATACATTCAATATTTATTAAGCATTGTGCTTATTAGCCATGTATTTAAAGAAAAACAGACAATTACCTATAGTTGCATATCAGTGACTACCTTGAATAAAATCATCAAGACCAGCGAAAGAGCCATTACCATGTTCCAAGTTTTAGATTTACACGTGCCATAAGTGATGAGCTGCTCCTTTAACTGTGTTGTGCTGCTAATAGCTTGCAAATTCCTCTGTTTAGTATTTTAGTTGTACCTTGTTTAGTATTTTAGTTGTACCTGGAAAATAATAATCAACATAATGAGAACATAAAACAGATTCAACATAACTGATTAGTTGCATGGGGAAAAAGTTCAAATGAGTATCAACATAGGAATTACTCAATAATCATCCAAGGAATCAATTATCTTGCAAATTTCATTACCCCCTGAAATTGCCTGTGTAAATCCTGGTTGTATAACGTTACATCCTAATAATAAACTACCATGTAGAATTCATACAAAAAAATACTCCGAGAAATAAATCTAACTTAACTATTACAACAATAAACATTCTGATTTTTCAATGTGTTTTTAAGAATATTACGTCTTAATCATCCAAATATCCAAAAATATGTGTTACTCTTTCTTTACATTTTAAATAATGACTTTTCATTGAACGTTTTAAAAAATAAGTTTTACCCGTAGCATATAGCCCCGTCATCGTGCGTACTAAGTACTTCCCGTCACTGAACAATTGAATATTCGAAATGTTAAAAATTTAAAACTAAAATTAATTGCACGTCTTACATGCCATTTGAAGGTGAAACCCTCGTATGTTACTCATTTTCTCCATGTCAATCTTGTCACACAACCTGAAAAACACAGCAAACAATTATTAATATTTTCACATAAAGACCGGTTCAAGCGCTAACTCTTATAATATCATCGAAATTCGCAAGAATACCATAAAGACAGGTTCAAGCATAAAGATACCGATTGCACACAAAAAAAAAGCATAAAGATACCGAAAAACAAACAATGCAACTCATAATCATACAAAAAAACTAAAATTAGTTACCTGAGCTATCGTATCTTCCGAAGGCTGGACTTGATAGTACCCGTGTTATAATCTCCAAAGTTTTTTTAAGTATTGCATTTCTAACAGTTACTCGCACCTGTAATACATTGTAACATGTTTAGTAAGAAATTGAGGTACACTGGTATTAGGATTTTCAATGACAACCATACGTATGTAAGAATCAGTTTTGGAAGTTATAACTGTAACTGAGAATCTGTACAACTTTAGCAACTATTAACACTAACAATTTAAAAATCAACCTGCATAGCAATTACAAAGTTTATTTATAATTTTACCCAAAAAAAAAAGTTTATTTATAAATACTCACCCTAGCAAATGTAACTTTGTTTATCATACATCTGTCTAGTATTAGCTACCAATAAAACTAAATAAAATAGTAGAGACATATCTAATTACCTATCTTGCTCATTCATTTTGCTGAAGCCCCTCCTTGAAGTGTCTATTCTCGTGTGAATGTCCAGTTTTTTCGACATATCTTCATAATAAATTTTAGAGAAAAGGTTAGTACTACTTATGATTCTTATATGATCCGGCTTAGTTAAATAACATGATACACTTACTTTAGACAATGAGATTTTGCATTCACGGGATCACCTAACTACACATTAATGTCTCCATGCAATCCATGCTTTCCTTGCACATTTTTCTCCTAACCTCCAAAACTGAAATCAATAATCCAAATGAGACCAAATAACAGAAAGCACGGTATGCACATGTCGTAATTTGACAGGAGAATAATAGGCTAAAGGGCATAGTATGATTGCAAGTATCGTATTTCTAGGAAACTTACAATTGGGAAATTGAGCCTGTAGTTCCATAGCATATTAAACCTATTTCGAATAAGCTGAAAACCAAATCCAAAAAATATATAAGCTCAAATTATGTTTTCATAGATAAACTAATCTCTTATTGATCATGCATTAAAACTGAATAGCTAACCTAATTCGATTCAGTCGGAACATAAATTTAAAAAAAATGACTTTAGACCCGATTAATTAGGAAGATACCTTCGATGATGATACGAAACCGGTGATGATACTCACCAATGGAGCTTAAACTCAAAACCATGCTAATTTTTATTGGTGATGAAATCTTGTGTTGTTCTCAATCGCCGCTGCAATCAAAACCCACAAACCAAATCAATCGCCGCTGCAATCAAATCACAGAAACCAAATCAAAATAAAACCAATCAAATATTGTTTTTATAAAAATACAAACTTTTTATTAAAAATTTAACATTCAATGAAGAAAACAACCCTAAACATTTTCATACCTGGTATTAAACCTGCAACCAAAGAAAAGCCCATAAATAAAAATACAAACTTTATATAAAAAAAAATTACATTATGTATTTTTTTTAGATGATACCGGTGTGCAATACTCATCATACATTCGCTTAAGCATTTCATCAAACACTTAACATACAACATCAAACTTAGAAACCCTTTAACCAATTCAAAAGCAAATTGAATTAAAATTATCGTGATTGAATATATGACAAAAATTGAATTAAAACACCTAATTTTAAAAACACATAATAAATCATTAGCAACTCACAATCAATTTGAAATAACAACAAAAACCTAATATGATTACGGATGATTTCAAAGGCAGAATCCTTACTTATAGTTTGAGGGTTTAATAGATGATTGAATCGCAGGAGTTGATTTGAAGATTAGGGTTTTTGTTATTTGAATATCATACACAATTGTGGAAATGCCGAGTGAATTGAGGAGGAAGTTTTGGTTGAATAAGGGAATGCCGATATAATTGGAGAGTAGGTTTTGAATTTGAATTAGGAAAGTGCTAATGATAGAGAAACAGCTCATGTATAACGGATGATATTGATTAATAGTGAGTGAATTAAGGAAAGCGGATATTTGGTTAAACAGAGTTGCAGAAATTTTAGGGGAGAGTGTGTAGGTTATGAATCGTTAGTCAAAAGCGCCAAATATTCAAGGCTTTATGGATTTTGTTTTTCAAGATGTTTCACAAAACCAGTTTGGTCTAGTGGTTGGATTGTTGTTTGTTTACATGGGAGTCCCGGGTTCGATTCTCACTTGGGTCAAATTTTTTAATACAATTCCGAAAATTTGATGGAATTGTGAGTGCTGACTGGACATATCATGGTGATGAGTAGGCATTAAATTATGATGACTGGGCATAGGACATGATGAGTCATCATTATGTGCTTCATGTATAATCTTCAAAGCATCAAGTGCAACTCATATGTACCCTCTTGTATATATAAAGATTTTTTCACAAAAAAAGGTAACGTAAATTAATGATTTTAAATTATTATATCATAAAAATTATATTAAATAATACACTATCTCATTGCGCGGGCATTTTAACCGTCGTTAATCTAACAATTTTTTACTCTAATGTAGATATTGTACAAGATTTTAATCGTGGGTGTTGTCATATTCACAAGACTATACATAGTCATGTGAAAGCAACCAAGTGTCCGTTGTAGAGAGTGACTCCAAACATGTACTTACAATAACTTATCTCTTTTACGTTGCCTTTTTCTTTATATTTTACATAACTTGTTTGATAGAATTTATACTATTAATGTTTCCTTTATTGTTGTGTACATTTTGATTCTTAATGTATATATAAAAAAAAAAGGTTGTTTGTAAAAGGAAGAGTAAATTACACATAACGTCCATGATGTTGTACCATTTTTACATTTTTTTTTAAATAAATACGTCAACAATCATTAACAACCTCATTTCATAATTCTTAGAAGTCCTTTCCACAAACGTCAGTTAATAAAGTGAATTAACTGTTGTCAAATCTTTGAATGCAGATTTCTTTTTTAATTATTTGTTATGTAATAGTAGTATTAATTTTAGTGTGTTTCCTTGATATTGTGTTGTTAATAAAATGAGGGGAAAAAATAGATGTTATAAAGGTAATATGAGGTTGAAGATGAAGATAAGTACATTGACAAAAACTACCCTCGTGTGATATGCACGTGACATGAGCTAACATCATATGCTAATGGTTGTTTATGGAAAGGACTTATGGCATTGTGAAATGGAGATGTCGATGACGATTGACGTATTTATTTCAAGAAAAGGACTCTACATGTAAAAATGATACAACATCAGAGACAAACGGTGTAATTTCCTAGAAAAGGAATATGATATGACTTTTAAGTTACTCCCTTTGTTTTAAAGTGTTCACACTGTTATTCTAAAATGTCTTAAAATAAGTGTTTAATTTGTATTTCAATAAAGGAGAAGTATTTTTGTGGGCGAAAATAAGATTTGATTAATGAATAGTGTAGTTAATAAGATTTTTTAAAAGTTTGTGCATTTTGTAAATAGACATTAATTATGACGAAGAGAATAACGATTAGAGATGGCTACTATATAATGGTCATAAAAACTAGTCCGAGTGGAATGTTATGTTGTTTCTAAGTTATTTATTATTATTATTATTATTATTTTCACATAAAATATATTAGTTTTGATTTAAACTCGTTTGACTCATTCTCCAACAAGTCAACAAGTTTGTGTGAGCTTGTTTCGAACCTCTATGAAAGTATATGAATATATGTACATAAACAAATTTTGATGTCAAAATTTCAAATAAAGTGAAAATAATTTATGCAAATTTCAATGGAAAAAGTAGTGAAACAATAATAACTTATCCTTGACACCAAATCTTTTGCCTTTTCAAGTAAAATGTTGTCTCATTAGACCCACCCGTGCAAATTTCACATAAATAATAAAAAAAATACTGAGTAAAGACTTTTAACTTTATTAATAATAAATTCCATTTACATAATAAAATTTGCAACACTTTACTCGACTTAAAGTTCTAAACAATCCGTTCAAAAAAAAAGTCCTAAACAATATTTATATTTTTAAAAACAACAATGAATTTTGTTACCTCTCCGACATCTAGGCTATGTTTGGCACAAAACTTTTTAGAGCTTTTTTGGGCAATGAGCGGTGAACAATGGGCTTTTTGATTTTTAGTGTTCGTTTGGCATGAGAGCTGTGAGCTTTGCTATTTTTTAAGAAAGCTCATTTTCCCAATGCTTCTTTATGAAGCTGTGAGCTTTTTGGCTACTGCTCACAGCTACTGCTCACAGCTCACTGCTACTGCTCACAGCTACTTTTGCCAAACATAGCCCTAATCTCAATGTTATTTTTGAAAAGCTCTTTGTATATATTTAAAAGGTCTAAAGTCTATAGCGGTAACAATGACAAATAACATACTCGTCAACTCAACTTTTCGGCAGTTTCTCTCTCCACAATCAAAATTACCACGAACAAAATATAACAAGACAACCAACATCACTGCCAACTTCTATTTTTTTTTTCTTTTATATTAAACACTAAAATTAGAAAGTTCAACAAAAATTAAAAACATTACATTAATAATTCAAATAAAATAAAATAAAAACACTATAATAAAAAAACAAAAACTTAACCTAATAGTCTAAATTATATTTCGCTTTAATTTGTTACTTTATCTCCATCAATGATTCTCGTTGTTTTTCAGTTAAATGCTCATAGAGACAATGATAGAACAATATCTCTTTATTGCGTTGTGTTTCTTGTTAAAAGTTAAACATTTGAAGTTGCCTTTGTGCCTACTCCCTTTCTTGCATTTTCATTTGCCGCTGCTTCAGCTCCAAAAAGACGTATGGTCTTCCTTTTTTTAGGAAAAGATACCCAAGTGGATGTTTTTCCATTTATCGACCAACAAATCAACAAATGGTGCGTGAGCAGCAGCAGTTGAAGATTCCGATGGAATGGACGAGGATGACGCTTTCTTCTTAACTTAGTAACTGCCCATTGGTCGAACTTCACGAACCTCTTCCTCTTTTGAATCACCCGCTTCGTCATTGAGATTAAAACCACCATGTGACGAGTCTGATGTGTTGAATAAGGTGGTACCTGATGTCTTTGATTTTTTGTTTGTATAAAATTTGGTTTTGTAAAATTTTGGCATTTTTATATCTTGCCAATTTTTATGTCCTTGATGAGGCGAAAAGTGTTACGCTTTTAGGGGGTCATTTAACCCCTAAATCGTTATTTTATGATCACATATTGCCTTAAATTGTTCCTTTTGTCATTTTAGGTACTTTCAGGGGGAATTCTCAAAAACATTGCATTTTGGACGTTTTTTGAGCATAAAAGTGAAGAAAACGACAAAGTCTCAAATCAAGCTCGAATTCCTACCTGACGGCGTCAGGCTTTGGATGCTGACGCCGTCACCTTAAGATGAAGAGGTGGATTCGGACTCTACTAGACGACCAAGTAAAGAATTATCACATTTACACCTGACGGCGTCAGATGTTACAAATCCTAGGCCGTCTGGTGTTAAGCTAAAGAGAGACGGCCCAGAAGGTTTATAGAGTGACGGCGTCAGAAGTAGATCTAGGTGATCCGAAAACCCTAGACACAGCGATTTGACGGCGTCAGGACCTATAACCTGACACCGTCAAAGTGTAAAATCTATATATACTTTTCGAATTTTCATTCATTAAGTGTGTAACTTTTGGGAGAACTTTAGGGATAAACCCTAGGTCGTGTTTTACAGTATTTTCAAGGGTTTTCCACCCTTGATTCACTCATGCTTAATTAAAGATAAGTCTCATTTCAAATCAATCAATATGTCTATGTGTTGCTTGATTATATCTTATGTTTGTCTTTACTTTAACATGTTAGGCTAGGTTTCTCTTGTGTTTGCTTGGATCTAATGAAACCTAGCTATTGATTACTTGTTGTTGGTTTGTTATTGATTGTTGTGGGTGGGTGATGTCGATGTTAGGCTTAAGAAAACTGACTAACCTCCTATATGGTAACTTGCTTGAACGTCTTAAGAAACATGCATCGGAGGTGTACTACGATTATATGGTTGTATTTAATGCAAAAGTGAATTCTAGTGATCTCATGTTAGGAGCTAGTTGTCGGCTCGACATAGAGTGAAGTAGGAGCTTATAGAGTTAGGGAAGATCGTACACGGCCCTACGAATGGTTTAAAGGAATACAACCCGTCATCCACACAATTGTAACAAACCAATTAACCGGTAAAAGATAGCTAGGGAGTAGTGAAATCTAAGTAAACACACTTTTCTCCATATAAGTTTCACAACCATTTTATTTTCTTGTTATTTTATTTTATTTGCATTAGTAGATATTTGGATTAGCTGGCTAGCAACTAATTCCGCCCACTCCTCCAATAACCGAGATATTTTACTTGCTTTCATAAAATATAAAAATACAAAAAAAATCATCCCTCAACCCTTAGACCTAAATTAGAAGTAGTTTTCAATCCTAACGACCAATGTTGCAAAAAACGGGCTACTCGGCCTTGTAATCACCGATTACAAGGTAAACGGCCCTGGAACTTGGAGAGATTTACAAGGAAATTGGCCGATTAATCTGCGATTACAAGGTTTAGGGCCGATTAATCGGCTAAAAAACGCTACTCGGCGCTCGACCGCCTCAGGACCGATTCACGATTTTTGTAAAATTGCTAACGACACTATTACCCGAGAGAACGATCAATCCCCCGGTACTTGCCACTTCACTATACTACATCGGTCAGGTACACTTCCTGGTGGGGATTGCAAGCTTCTCAAGATCCCTTGAGAGGTAAAACCTACTGCGTAGGTCGCAAAACCACGCATCAGTCCTCTAGAAAGTTTCCCCAATTCAACAAGTGTGAAGTTTTTACCATACATCATACAATATTCAAATATTGCGTTATCAAACACCCCTTGGTAATTTAACCCACTCTGGTTCCTCCAAGCAAAATTATCGTAAGTCACACAAAAATGACCAACTTTAGGACGAATATGCGATTTCCATTTACAATAGCTGAGGGCATCATACCCTTTTGCTGATTCCCCAATTCTCCTTTCAAGGTATGCTAGTACGTTCGTCCAAAACCCACGACTTTTTTGAGCATTCCCTTTTGGACTATATTCAAACGTGTTGATCTAAACTTTACACAATGGTGTATCTTTCGCCTGGGTCCATGGAACTCCATTGTCTACTTTTGTAGTTATCTTTTTTTTAACGTTATTTATTTATTTATTTATTTATTTTTTTACCGGTAGACCTCTTCTACAGGAGAGTCGTCCTTAACGGGTTCGAATGGACCACCCAAAGCTTAAGTGGGTTAATAATGTTGACCATAATAAAGGGACCCAAATATTCTATGACATCAACATTAAAAGGGTGAACCGGAAAATAACTTTGAGATTGGTATGTTGGTGGTGACAATGAATCGCGGAACAAATGTGGTGATAATGAATTATCCATTTCTAGACGACACAAATTTTATTGTTGTTGTTGTTGGTATATTTGTTGGTTAAATGGAGGTTGATGCGCGTGGATTGCAACACGCACTACGTTTTACCTCTCGAGGAATCTCGAGAAGCTTGCAATCCCCACCAGGCAGTGTACCTGACCGATGTAGTATAGTGTAGTGGCAAGTACCGGGGGATTGACCGTTCTCTCACAGGGAATAGTGTTCGTTAGGCTAAAGGCTACTCTAATCTAGGTCTAAGGGTGGAGGAAGATTCTTTTTGTATTTTTATGTTTTATGAAAGCTGTAAAATCTCTGGTTTTGGAGGATAGGGAGGAATTAGTTGCTAGTCAACTAACCCAAGTTATCTACTTTTAATCTACTTATATTTTTGTATTTTTTGTTTTGGAACAAACAATGGTGGGAGAATAGTGTTTACTTAGATTTCATTACTCCCTAACTATCTTTTACCATGTAATTAGTATGTTGAGTTTGCGTAGATGACGGGTGTATTCCTAACAAGTCGTAGGGAGTGCGTTCAATTCCCTAACTCTATAAGTTCCTACCTCACTCTATGACGATACGTCAAGCATCCTATCATGAGCTCACCGATAGCAACCTATGCATGAAATACTACCTTAAAATCGATAACGCACATACGATTCACGTTTCTAAAGACGTTCAAGCTTGTTACCGTATAGGAGATTAGCCAGTTTTCTCTAGTCTAACGTAGATGAAACATTCATCCAAATACAATCACAACATACACATCACATGATAATCAATAGTTAGGTTTCATTAGATCTAAGCAAACACAAAGTAAATTAGCCTAGCATGTTAAAAGAAAGACAAGTACAAGCATAAATCACACAACACATAGACATATTGTATGAATAAAGACTTATCTTGGATTAAACATGCAAGTTAGAGGGGTTAGGATACCCTCTAAGGTCACTAATACACGAACTAGGGTTTAACCCTAAAGTTCTTCACACCAAAATTCGACTCTAGTTCTCCAAAGTTATATAAAGTAAAGAAAAATCGTTCTATATATATAGAAAACGCGGGCTGACGGCGTCAACCCAATAGGTGACGTCGTCAGCTCGGCGATTAGGGTTTTCAGACGGCCTTCCTTGACGTGGTCATAATTGCTGGTTCCAGATCTGACGGCCTTGGTTGATGGCGTCACCAATTTGCACTACGAACTCTCTGGCCCGTCACGAGTATTTTTCCAATTCTGGACTTCACTTGTTCCTGACGGCGTCACCTTGTATAGTGTGACGGCGTCACCTTCTGTAATCTTCAAGGTCTTTTGAGTTTTTGTTGTTTTCCGCACTTTTTCACTCCGAAAACGCCCGAAAATGCTTCTTTTGTGATTTTCCCTTCAAAAGTACCTAAAATGAGAAAAGAAACGACTTTGGGTGAAATCCAAACCAAAAACATACGAATTAGGACTCAAACCGACCCATAAAAACGTAACATTTTTCGTCTCATCAAATACCCTTACACTTGTGATTTGCTTGTCCTCAAGCAAATGCGCTTTTATTCCCAATTGAAAAACAAGTTAGAGGTCATTTAATGCGAACTTAAAAGTAATTACAAGATTTAGTCGTTCCACTTTACTCAAAATAAGCACGAAAAAAATATACTAGCACCTCTCATGTAGTGTTTGGATACTCACATCTCTCGGTTGATAATATGTAGATATAATATAAAGGAAATGGACAGTATCACTCACTACCTGTCATAATAAATAGATTACCATAGGCTTGAGAGAGGATCGAAAACCTTCTCCACTAAGGCGTAAGCACCTAGGATAACTATCAAAGAGGGCTTTACAAAAGGGGTATAACGGGAGGTTTAGGGATATGGAAAAACACGGTTTGGTTGGATAAGGGATAGTTTACTGGTGGTTAGTCAATCATCTTATTTGGTTACATATACAAGTGGCGTTGCCAAGCCAAGACTAGACTCAATCTTAAACTATCAAAAACAAAACAAAACTAAGAAATAAAAGATAGGTGTGGATGGTAGTCCGTATGTTTTTTCTTTTCTTTTCTTTTTCTAATTTTTTTTGTATTTCTTTTTAATTAATCAAGATCTTTAACTCGCCACCAGTAAAATATCCCTTATCCAACAAATCCGTGTTTATCATATCCCTACACCTCATTACAACCCTTTTGTAAAGTCATCTTTGATAGTTTATCTTAGATGCTTACGTCTAGTGGAGAAGGTTTTCGATCCTTTCTCAAGCCTATGGTAATCTATTTGCTATGACAGGTAGTGAGAGATATTTTCCGTTTTCATTTATGAGATATAATTCTATGACACCTAAGAGATGTGAGTATCTAAACACTACTTGTGAGGTGCTAGTGTGTAATCTCCGTGCTTATTATGATTGAAGGGGAATGATTATTTGTTTTAATTACTTTATATTAGTGTTAAATGACCCATAACTTGTTTTTTGATTAGAATAAAAGCTCATTTGCTTGAGGACAAGCAAATCTCAAGTGTAAGGGTATTTGATAAGGCGAAAAGTGTACCGCTTTTCAGGGGTCATTTAAGCCCTAAATCGTATTTATTTGATCAAATATCGCCCTAAATCGTTCCTTTTGGTATTTTAGGTACTTTGGAGAGAAATTCTGGAAAAGGAAGCATTTTGGACGTTTTTGGAGCATAAAAGTGAAGAATTCGACAAAGTGCCAAATTCTGTTGGAATTTTAGATGTGACGGCGTCAGGCTTGGACGTGACGCCGTCAGACCCTGACGGCCAGAATGTTTTTTGGTGGTTTAAAGAGGGACGGCATCAAGAAGGCCATCAAGAAACCCTAACCACGGCGGCTTGACGGCGTCAAGGCTATAATGTGACGCCGTCAGATCTGATTTTCTATATATATTCTCATAATTTTTAGTCATTAGTGTGGAACTTTGTGGGGAACTTTTAGGGATAAACCCTAGCCGAATTTTAGCAGCTTTTTCAAGGTTTTTCACCTTGAGATCTTCCATGTTACATTGAAGATAAGTAATCAATTAATCATTCAATATGTCTATGTGTTGTTTGATTATATCTTGTTCTTGTCTTTTGTTTAACATGCTAGGCTAGGTTTTCTTTGTGTTTGCTTAGATCTAATAAACCTAAATATTGATTATTGATTGAATGGTGTGTTATTAATTGTATT
>LBNU01024219.1:167641-197435 GCA_014162995.1 Artemisia annua | reverse complement strand
GTGAAAAGATTGTGTTGAAATGAGACCCATATGAAATTTGACATGTTTTTCATAAATTATATTAAGTAACAAGGGCATGTTAATGTGGGAAATTCAAATCAGAGGCAAGTAAAATGGTATGGTTGTTCTAGTTGATTGACATGTCAGCCTTATTTGAGAAAGTTGTTGGTTGTGCTAACTAGTGCATTTTAAGACAAATCGTAATTAGTTCAGGCAAACTAAACACTCCCCTCCGTATCTAGTGTAGAAATAATAATACTAATTAATTAGTATATGCAGAGAGAGAGAGAGAGAATCTAATCCTCCTCATAAATTATAAGTTGTTAACTATTATATTATCTACCAGAAGATAAACAATAATAATAATAAAGTCAAGTCAACCACACACGCAGTAAGTAAAAGAAATGAAAATGAAAATAATAATAAATAATACCGTTGATGAAGGAAGTGTGATGATTGAGTTGAGTTAAAGGCAAGACAAAACAGCACGTGACAAATCAGTAGTTGAGAAAAGAAGAAGGAAGAAGAGGCAGCGTATGATGAGAAGCGATGACGAGATCCGAAAGGAGATCCGCTATATCATACTGGATCAGTCTGTACACATCAACTACTACTGTTGACGCATCACACAGCCAACACTTAAAGATACAGCACGGCGATCAATATAATATATATAATCATCGAATACCATCTTCTTCAATGATGATGATGATGATTCCATCATTCTGATTGGATTGAATGGAAACTACGGAGCAGCTTTTATGTTTCTTCAACTACTACTCTCTCTTTTTTCCTAGGTTTTTTATTTATTTATTTTTTTTATTTAGGGGGTGTTTGGCTAATAAGCTAGTTCTATTTAGTGGGGCTTATGAGCTTATTAGCGTTATATAAGCTCATAAGCTCAATCAAACTGTTTGGCTAACTTATTTAATTACTTTATAAGCTTATTATATGAGGGTTTTAATAAGCCAAGAAAAGTTGGGCTTTTTTATAAGGTTTGAGCTTATTTAAAACCCATTCCTTTTAAATTTACATATTTGCCCTGTATCCAAACACTTTTGAGCTTATAAGCTTATTAAATCCATGCTCCTTTTTTAGTCTTACTTTGTGTAACTTTATACCGTTTTTAAAAAAAATGTGCCAAAACTTGTATAAAGATGAAAGATCTGCATTGAATTCTTGTCTACAGTTCTCTATCCTCTTCATATACTAAATAATTGAATATAAGAGCTACGATTTCATGCCAAACTTAATTGCTCTTTAAGATTTGAGGAAGGAGCTTTTGTAATGAGTTTGGCAAATCAACTAAATTACAGACCATAGATGAAAGTAATTTTTGTTTCAGCTTTGAAGGTTTATTAAAATGTTAGTGCGGTATCACATTTTTATATTTTGAGGCCATGATGTTTCTGTATTGTTTTTATTAAACCATGCCGCTTATCATACTTTGTAACTTTTATACCTGTTTAAAAAAAACCCGGTTGTCTTGCCACCTCTTAATTTCATTATATTACCTTGAAACGGTCCACATAACACATCGTGGACCTCTAAAAAAAGGCCTTGTTTGTTAGTCACCAACGAGAAGAAGGCCTAATGGCAAAAGAGAGCCCAATGAACATCGTCGGGCGGCCCTTTAAAAGCATGATGGATCATTCATTTTTATATTTCAGCATCTTTAAAATAAAAAAATACAAAAAGAATCTTCCCTCACCCTTAGACCTATTAGAGTAGTTTTTCAATCCTAACGACACTATTCCCCTAGAGAACGATCAATCCCCCGGTACTTGCCACTACACTATACTACATCGGTCAGGTACACTGCCTGGTGGGGATTGCAAGCTTTTCAAGATCCCTTGAGAAGTAAAACCTTTTTGCGAGGGTGCAATCTCACGCATCAGATAGATTTGAAGTGGCAGATGGCCATGCTTACTCTTAAAGTCAGAAGGTTTGAGAAGAAAGCTGGCAGGAAGCTCAATCTCAGAGGAAGGGATCCAGCTAGGTTTGACAGGAGAAAGGTCAAGTGCTACTCATGTGGAGAGACAGGCCATTTTTCAAGAGAGTGTACTGCTAAGAAGACTGAAGACAACACAAGGTATTCAACCTACAAGCAGAAGGAGTTGGAAGCTGGAAATACAAAGGCCTTGGTGACTGCTGTGGATGCTTGCATTGATTGGAAGGGGCATGATACTGAAGATGCTGAAAGCAGTGCTTCTCAGCAATTTTCTTGCCTGGCTAGTTGTGATGAAGAATTTGCCTTCATGGGCATCTCTCATCAGGTATCTGATTGTGTTTTTGGTTGTAATATAAAATATAATGCACTTAAAAAAGCCTATGATGATATGGAACCAAAATATAAAAAGTGTTACATTCAGGCTCAAGCCTATAAGGAAGCTGTTAGAACACTAGAGCAACAAAAGGTTTGGTTTCAACAGAATCAATTGGCTTATGATGAGAAAATTAGAGTGTTAAAAAGAGATCTAGAAATTACTAGTAATGAGTTAAAGTTTTCAGAAAAAGAAAAGGCTAAAACTGAATTAGAACTACAAGAGTTGAAGGTTAAGTTTAATAATGAAGTTACAAGTCGTATGAAGTGGCAAGAGGGATCTAAACACCTTGAGAAGTTAACTAATAGTTCCCAATCCACTATGACTAAGAGAGCATTAGGATATCGACACCTTATAGGGCCAGATGATGTTTTTGACCTTAGTGAACCAAGTGTGTTAGACCTTGAACCACCTCTGCAATTTCAAACACCTGTAAAGTATGTAAAAGATGCACACTCTCTCTCTCCCACCATCACAGGAACCTTTATGCCCACCTCAAACCAATTGGACTTAGTTGAATCACAATTGGACTTAGTTTCTGCTGACTGATACTACTGACAGGATCCTGCTAATGACTTAGTGGTTTCTGCTGATAGAGTGATCCTCTGGTTCTGCTGATTTAATGCATCCGTAGGAATAATATAGAACAGATATCTTTGTTTATTTTAGGACAAGATATGTAGAATATCTTTTATAGTATTATGATTATTCGTTTATTGTAAGATGGTTTAGGGTTTCTTGTAGTATAAAAGGAACCCACGGCCAATGCATTATGGACGATTTAGTTTTTCAATCTTAGTGATTAATAAAACGATCCATAGAGGATCAAGAGTTATTAGTATTGTGTTTGTATTTAAATTCCACATAGATACAAGCATACAGAGATTTTTCATATAGTTCTGCTATTGATTACATTAGCAAGCTATCGATCCATTGGCTCAAAAGATCTATCAAGGAAGTAGATCCTACACTGGACCATATTTTGTATTATCTTTTATGTTGTCAAACACTAAGTACTTGTTCCCCACATGCCTTGGTTAAATGTGTTGTGTTGCCCATTGACTACATAACTTTTGTTCTAAATAAGTGGTTGAATTACTTTTGTAAAATTGGCTTTTGGTTACTGCATTGTCTTTTGGCTTTTGGTTACTGCATTACCATTATATTTCCTTTTAGCCTTTGGTTGAAACACAAACCATGAAGTTCTGGATTGCATTGCCTTTCGGCTTTTGGTTATTGCATATGCCATCTGAAGTTCTACATTGCATATATCTTGACTAATATACCATTTGAACAACCAATTCATCAACAAAAACAATTTGCATTATGAAAATGACAGTGAATTCAAAAGGATATGATATGTTTTTCATTAAACAACAAAATACAACAATACCATTGGTACATACATTAACCTAGTACAGTGTTAAACCACTTCGATGCCAAGATCAATGAGATAAAAATTCAATTTGCATACCATTTGATTTCCTAGGCATTTGAGTCATGTTGCTGATGATAATGATAACGTCATTGATGGTGAACCATTACAGATTGCTAGCATATGTGACATGCATGCGGTTATCAATATGACTTGTGAATAATGAACATGAATTAGGTGAATTGTATTATACTGTTTGTTTGTTCATATTGTTTTGTTGAATTCATGAGTTAGATATGATGATGATACTGAATTTAGTGAAATAATAATTGGTAGCGATTTTTCATGTTTTTGTTTGTGTTTGTTGTTACATATGGTTTTAAGTTTTATTGTGTAGGGTGTTTGCTTATTTTTTGACTTGTTTTAGAAATGGTACTGATCGAAAGAGGAGAAGATTACAAATTAAAAACTTTTGAAACACATAATTAAGCTTGATATAAGCTTCTTTAACTAATATTACTGATGTTAATTAAAGCAATAAGCATTAGCAAGCTTTCGTGTTTGTGTTCATTTGTACATCAAAGTTTTTTTTAAGAGTTTTAGGTTACTTGTGTACTTGTTTTCTTTTGGAGGATGGTTTAAGAATTGATAGCTATTGAAAGAGGAAAAGATTGAGGATATTAATGTTTGTAGAGATGATCGGAGGAGGCGGTGGTAGTGTGGTGAAGTGGTGGTGGGTGTGGTGGTGAGTGGTGAGGTAGAAGAATGGGGTGTTTGGGTTAATGATGTAGAGTGTTAAAAAAAGATGTTAATTGGGGTGTTTAGACAAGAAAGACGGAAAGGCCTGGTAGCTAACGAGCGTTATCAAAATAGGACTAAAAGTGAAAAAGTTTGAGACTAAACTTGCAAATTTTAAAAGTTTGAAGACCAATGGTGTAAAGGAAAAATGAGTTGTAACCCAAACACACAGTAAAGTTATCTAAGAAAACACATACATACACTTGATATTGGTTTTGAATCAATCAAGAGATTCTTTTTTTATTATTATCATTCAAGTAAGAATCAAAACACAGTTGATAGATAGATATATTCTTCTTAAGGGAGATGGGTAAGAATCAAGCGTACAAGGCGATGCAGAGATCCAGGGTGGGCTCCACTTCCGGCGGCCCTGATGACGTCGAGGACGGCATGGTTTGTACCCTTCCTTCCTTATTATTAGTTATTAGGGTTTACAATTTACAATCTGGGTTAGGGTTAGGATTTTCTTTAGATGCATAAAGGCTTTTTTTTAATCTTGGATTGGTTTTATGTTTTTGAAATGCCAGCTTATTATTATTATCTTTACATAATAAAGGCTGCAACTTTAGTTAATGTTTGTGTTGTTGTTGGTATTATTATGTATATGGTTTCTGATTGGGGGCGTGGCAGGTGGATGGTTCTTTTCATTCTCCAGAATGGCATGCTGCTCGTTTGGCCAGCCTCAAAACCTCTCATACCGTTACTTGGGAAGAGTACAAAAAGAAGCAAAAAGAA
Source organism: Artemisia annua (assembly GCA_014162995.1). Lineage (NCBI taxonomy): Eukaryota > Viridiplantae > Streptophyta > Magnoliopsida > Asterales > Asteraceae > Artemisia > Artemisia annua. The sequence goes on along the minus strand of LBNU01024219.1, from coordinate 192,203 downwards.
GACGCCCTTAAGAACGGCGAGTTAGAAGCTGACAAAGATAGACTGATGCGTGAATACCGCGCTCAACTTGATGCTGAACGTGCTACCAAGCTTGCCCATGGCAGGAACCACTCCAAAACCAAATCCAAATCTTCTTCTTCTTCTTCATCTACACGCAGGAAGGATAATGATAAAGATCTCAAGAAGCAGCGCTCCAACAAAAAGAGGAAGGTGTGCTTCTTCTTTTCCCCTCTATATATGTTTCATTCTCAAACCGCTCCCGCCCTTTTTAGGATTGAGTTAAATTCCACTATTAACTTCCATACTTTGAAATGCAATTACGAAAATGATCCTATGAGCTTCAATGAGCTTCATAAATGATCCTACCAAAATATATCTACTATATGCTTATCAGCAACACGTTTGGAAGACAGATTCAAAAAAGTGAATGTTTCTAGTACTTTACAAATGGATTGTCTGAACCGCCACCCGCGTTGAGTTTAATAAAATATTAAAAATGACCCCCTTAAGTTTGGTTTAATTTGTGTGCGAAAGATAACGAGAGAGTATATTAATTATTACTTTTATAATCAGATCATTTTCTTTTACTCCTTACATTTTGACTTTCTTTGACTAAAGAAACCACTAATTTAATGACTAGTACTCTAATTAAGAGTAAAGAAACATAAACAAGATAACAACATTGTTTTCCTTAGAAGCTAAAACAAGACAAGGAAAAGAAATGATAGTAGTAGCACATATGAATATGCGAGTACGAGGATGAGCATGTAAATAAACCAAACTTAAGGGGGCCATTTGTAATATTTTATTAAACTCAACGTGCGTGGCGGTACAGACAATTCATTTGTAAAGTACTACAAACGTTCACTTTTTTGAATCTGTCTTCCAAAAAGACTTGTACTTTTTAGTATGAGTCTCGGTCAAATAGCCATTTTCTAACGAGAAACATATTTGCCACAAGTTGGAACCTCTCGCCACTTTTTAAAACTTTCTACTCGCTACTTGGAAACAGCCTCTTTTTTAATAGTTAAAGCACTGCTGATACAGCAGGACCGAGAGGCATTGTTAATGAGCAGAGCATTTACTTTTTATTATAGGAAATGCCTCTTGTATGCGTAACGACTTTGCTTTCTACTCTAACATTATAAAATAAACTCCCAATCTTTTGGTGCTGTGTTTTGCTTTTGGAGCAGACCAACACCGCCGTGATTAGTTAATACCTTGTTATTGAAGCTGTACTTTTCACATATAACTAAACCTGACTTACAATAGCTGTTGTAATATTTGACCAACAACAAAACTAACCTCAATCATCTTTTGCTTGTCTCATATATATAGTATTCGAGGAAATCTTCGGACTGTAGTTCTTCAAGTTCATCATCTGAATCATCTTCAAGTAGTGATGATGATTCTAGAGAATCAAAAAGGTCAAAGTCGAGATCTAGAAAGAGGAAAGACAAAAGGCACAGGTCAAAATCCAAGCATTTGAGAGGTGATGAAGAGGCAGATGGACCTTTGCCACTTTCCAGATTCTTTGGGAGCACAAAAAGCTGACGTTTATCCTAAAGTCTCACAACAATGATGTAGTACCCGTTTCTGACCCTTTAATACAGTATATGTTTATGTTTTACGGTGGTGTAGCATCCATCCTGTAATTGTGAATTGTCCCAAGTGTGATACTATTGTGGTTTGTAGACTTATATTCCAAATTGTTTTATTGAGGTCAGGCATAATTGCATTCCCTCAGTACAGGATAGAACAGGACACAGGGCACTTGAATGTTATGAGAGGGTATTTCTGTTCCTAATTCAGTATTCCCCTATATATACATATATAGTATATACCAAGTAGAAAATGTTGTGTGTATATGCACATGGGGTCGAGAACAGTGTTATGAAGGAGGTGAATTCTTTGATGAAGTAATTGCTTATGCAGTTTTGGTATCACATTAATAGTTATCATGTACACTCAGGCCTCGTACAAGAAACATAATAAAGGAGCATCTGTAATGAGATGCTGTCATGATAGATTGGCTAATCAAAATCAAGCAGTATTCAGATGGTACAGCTCTGGAGCTACCTAGTCATGGACAATGTGTTCCTCTCTCTCGATGCATTTTTGCTGCATGTTGACTTGTTTTTATTTGTCAAATGAATTCATCTGCTGCTAAATAAAAATGGTATAAAAAGTCCAACTGAAAAATATGCACCATGTCTTCCACATACACAAAAGGTGGATGTAACGTGTCTAGATGATGCCATCACAAATTCATAAGAAACAATGATTTAAGTTAAAGCAATGAAATAGGCGGATGTTTATATCTATTTTTAACGACATGATGAATGCAGCTTGCTTATTTGTTTCTCTCTATGCATAAAAAGCTTATCTGAAAATTTTGACGTATGCACATTGAGATTTACGTGTGGCAAGAAGCAAATGAGCTTTGAATTAAATCATGGGCTTGTGGTCTAGTGGTAAAGGCTTAAGTAGTTAAGCGAGCCCAAGTGAGAGTAGTACCGGTTTGGGTGACCGACCGGGAAGTCCTCACTTAGGAACCACAAGCTCTAATGATATCAGGCGAATCGGGAATAGGAATTGGGTTATCCCCTAAGGAGAGGCTCGCGGTTGGTATATCTGCCCGAGGATGCGACACTAACTCGAGCCAACAACTAACATCTAACAACTAACCCGCCGTTCANAAGCTTTGAATTAAAACCTATCAAAAATTATGAGTGATTTAATAGAAAAAGACAAAACAACTTATTAACTATAATTAGCAGAAAAGATAAACAAATGTAAATGGAAAACGCTGAATATGAATCTTATTATGATCTTGATAAAGATGGACACATTTTCTGTCAAGCGATTCAGTTTGCTGGTACATTGATGGGTTTCCCTTTCTCTCTTAGTTTAGCTATTTCCTCTTTCATTGCTTCCTTCCTCTTCTTGCTCGCTAGGACTTTAGCCAAAACACCGCTTACATTTGGGTCTTTTTTCTCTGTCGGGGGAGGCGGTGGAGGCCGTCTTGCTGCTGCATCTGCTGCACTCCTATCATTAATAATGCTCAGCCCAAATACTGCGCCACCCAACAGGACATCCCTGCATGCACAAATTCAACGTAAAATATGTTTTTTTCTGACCAAACATGTATATTAAATCTTTATCAGAGAGCAGAAATTATACAGCACCTGCGAGCTAGGACATGCCGCTGAGAAGCCGAAATCTTTTCATTTGGAGGAGTAGTGATGGGTGCAACAGCAACAGCAGGAGTGTGGGTTATTAGTGAATGGGTCATGATTGCTATGGTTTCAAATGAATTGACCTTCTTTTTCAAGTCCACATTTGTCATGTGTTGATTATGGATAAGATATGTATTTACAAGTGGATGGACCTCATTTTCTCTATTATCCATAATGCTAAGTATATTCCACAAACACCTTCACAAAAGTAACAAAAAACAAAACTCGACAACTCTCAGGTCTTCATCTCTTAATTGGCATCCAACAATTAGTCAATTACACAAGGGTATTGATTCACCCGTCATTGTGGAGTTTACAAATTTATGCCTTCCGGCTTTAGTTGCAAGACTGGTATCTGAAACAAACTTCACAACACTCGTAATAAAGATCACATAGCAAACAAAACAAAACTTATAGGGCGAGTGTGTCATCTCTAATAAACACACCTTCCCTTGTTTAGACAAGTAGATGAAACTAATACTCGATCATCATAAGTTGCACCTTTGATATTTCTATAACCATGGCTACTTTTTTTCTGCAACAAGTGTACCAAATCAGAACATAGATATACATGGCTACACATACAACTGATATGAGTTATCCAAACAAATGATAATTACTACTAAAATGGTAAATTTCAAATAACTGAAAAGTAATTACAGATTTGTTCATTTGGACTTTATCTTTATTACATAACTTGCATGTATAGTAGCAACTTAAGTAATGCACAAACTTTCCGTGTAAGAATTCAAGAATACAACCCATTCACTCAACTCGCCACAAGGTCCCGGGGTAGTAGAAACATAGATAGGGAGAAAAAAATAAAAATAACTTTCATATAAAAATTCTACACATGATTGATTATAACAATGAATGAATCTACAAAATCCTCTTGCAAAGTATCTAAACAGCAGAAAGACTGGCCCATTTCCCAAGCTCATATGGATCAGCGTAATAATATAATTTAATCCTGTTTGATAAAGAGAGTCCGGTGGCCAGCCTACCTCGCAAGTCCGAGTCATCCTGATCTGCCGGTTCATCTGCAAATGATGCCACATCACCAAGTAGTCTAAAAGATACTCTGCGAGTGGTTACTGGTCTTGGAAAATCGAAGTACATAGGTGTCCCAGCCTTCACCTCCGGTAACCGGTATTCTTCAACCACCACCATGTTGCGATTATCCTGTAAGTAGGTAGGTATTTTATTATATAATAGCAAGTTGGTAAAAACACAAAAAAGTCCTCGCTAAGATGTTTCCGCATGATTTTTTACCTGTAAAACAGATACTTGAATGTACAGTACAGCCGCAGATATGAATCTATCCTCCCAAACCACTGATTTATTTAAATGAGAAGGTGAAGGTGAATGGGTAACACGAGGTTTTATTGCACTAAACCCGTCAAGCCGGAATCCTGCCAGCATTGGTGAAGCTTGAGATAGATATTGCTCCAACATAAGCTCATGGTCAATCAATCTCTCAGCCTCAACTGGTACCTGAGGGAGAAAAAATAAAGTATATAATCATGTATTGATAAATAAAAGTAAAAGAGAATTAGGCATAGCAGAATTACCTTGAATCTGTTGAGGGTTGGAGCTTTCTCCAGCCAGTTTTTTATGCTACTATGGTCAGAGTTTTGTGCTGCTGGTGTATCAATCTTCACAGGATTTCCAACTATAATTATTCTCTTTGCATGCAAACATGGATCAGTTTGCACTGGTAAAGACAAACTCCTAGAGAAAGGGTTTTCATCCAAGGATAGAAGATCAAAATCGTTGCTAAAATTTGCAGAAGAGCCAGCTTTCTGGATGCTCATTTTAATCCAGATAATGCGACAACAAACAGGATTTCGGAAAGAAAAGTTGATGTGCCTCGGATTTCCAGGTTTTTCAGGCCCACAAAGCTCGGGGGAAGATGTGATGATTGATCCAACATCCCATTTACCCATGATTGTTCTTTCTGCCTTGTCTACTTTATTGCTTGCCCATACTTGCACCTTCATAATAAGTAGACCAAAATCTTATCCTCATGTGATACAAGAGCATTGAAGCTTATACAAGTTGACCAACAAATTAAACATAAAATTGTTTTAGACAGGTTTTTCCCTGTTCAGGTTTCATATGTTGCGAAGTTAAAGCAGGTTTACTCGCAATAAAATGGAAGTTCCCTTTTAATTTTGCACATTAAGCTTAAAGTATTATGATAACAAGTGTAATGCAACTGGACCATAGCAACAAGACACTTACAGTAGGGGAATCAGACATGGAATAGCCACAGGGACTAAGAACAAGGACAACACCCGAGACATCGGAAAGATTGCCAAGAACAATAACAAACTCAGCAGAAGACGTATTAGGAGGAGCTTTCCAGTATGACTCTTGTGATAAAGAATCCAAAGGTGCAAGCAACGACAAGACCGGTGCTGAACCTGGAGCTGATTCAACCTAGCAATATTCAAAATGCAAATTGTTTAGAACAATGTTATTCATAACATAAAAACTTAATGCTTCATAACTCAGATATTGCGGTCAATACCTGATACACATAGAGAAACAAATACAATTTCTAAACTCCCCTTAACACTGCCACAAGAAAAAAGCAAACGAATAACCAGAGGAAATATATTACCGAGTGCAAAATGCTGCCAAATGGAAACTCGGCTAATGATTTCTGTCCTTTGAGTAATTGCTGGAAGAGCTTAGCTCCATGTGTGTCAGAATAGTTGATCATTCTTCCCTGAAGATGATGCTTTGGTACCACTTGCTCCAAGGCTTTGTAAGCAGCAAGGTCAGATCGAGTACTTCTTCGCTGGCTGACTAAAACCCTGATATAGTCCAGGATGAGTGCATCAAGAACACTATCTTGACAGCACAATTTACAAATTACCCCATCCGTTGTCACAGAACGACTTAAAGAGTCGCTATAACTTCCAAGAAGAAGAATAGCTCCTTTACCGGCACAACAAACTCTGCACACTTTGCGTCGACACTCGGAGCAAGAGAACATGGATACCGAACTAGACGTTGATGCTAAACTTTCGGCACGAACCTGACATGAACCCCCACAACAACCCTCACCAATTTTATTAATATTCCAGAAATCAATGTCGATATTATCATCAATAGAACCAAGACCGATAGCACCAGCTGTTGTATCTTCTAAGGATGTGTGAGCAACAAGTGCTAGGGCATTTGCAGCCTTGCATAATGAGGATATGTAAGATTCTTCAAGCAGTGTGTTGGGATTTATAGTAGCTGGATCAATGCCAATAGACAGCAAAGCTCTATCACGTTCAGCAGCAGATAGGTTTAGGTGAAGCCGTTCTATTTCTAGTTTCATGGCTTCTACAAAGCCTAACTTTTTAGCCTGAAATAGTATATTCAAACCCCCAAAAGAAATCTTTTATTAACAAAAAAACAATAATAATAAAGAATAAATAAATAAATTAAAAAAAAAAAAAAAAAAAAAAAAAAAAAAAAAAAAAAAAAAAAAAAAAAAAAAAAAAAAAAAAAAAAAAAAAAAAAAAAACCCTCATATATTTTGTCTATGAAAAGCATATCAAGAAAATTACATACCACATGCGAGGCAGTCAACATCTTAAAAGCACTTATATACTGCTGAGGACCACTTTCAGTTGGCAATTGATCCTGTAAAGAACCCTTAGGAGGATCATTTACTTCATCATGATCATGAAATGGGTTAAGAAATGGATCATGAAAAGCAGTTTCTGGCACTGGTTGTGAAATAGATCCTGACATATCGTCGCCACCTGATAAAAGGTCTACCCACGTGCTGGTGGAATTTTCAGATTTTGCAAGTGGACTGCTAAAAGCAGCAGCAAAAGGATTGCTATCTATTACATCAGATGGCAAAGAGTTGGTATCTCCATGTGCTGGTGGAATTTTACTGATATGTTCCCAGAAACTCATGCCAGGGCCATCAGATGTAAAAAGGTCTCTCCATGGAAGAGAGATACCGAGTATCTCTACCTGTTGCATAATCCAGTGAAGAGTAATCAGATAGAATTACATCAACTACCCCTATCGTATCAACTTATATCCCTATAAGATCGAGAAAGACGCAAACAAGCACAAAAATAGGAAGTAAATCTCAAATCAGAATCTAAATCGATCTAGTCATTTTAAAAAAATCATGACGATAACTTCTGGGAGGCTGGGATTCTAGTCAACTGCTTCACTTAGTCTCCTAAAGTTTATATAAACATATCATCAGTCAATCTAATATTGGTCCCAGATGTTTCTTTCACTTCATTTATTTACAGCGAAGGTTTGTGAAGTAAGATTTACAACCACCGAGGTAAATAACGTTTGGGTTATTAGTTCCCCAGACGGTGGTTTATGATTTAGAACTGCTGTTGCCACATATGAATGCCATGCCATTAGAAAATGGCATTTCGATTTACCCCTTTTCATTTAAGGTTCAAATATGAAGATCCAATCCATGTACGTCTATCAAGAAACTGTTGCTCTTTTTGGAACCAAATTGTATACAGGTGGCAGGGTAAGTACAAAGTTGGTTTTAGAAAGAAAAAAAATGAAGTAGGTATACATACCAGTTTTGTAAAGAGATGATACTTCAATACAATTTAAGAAAATAAACACCAACTTAATGAAAATCAATAAGCTAACATTAGCATTGAAGCTGTACTTTTAGATTCAACGTACCTCACCAAGTGTGATCGGGGTTCTGGCCGACATAGAAGGATAGAAGGTGAGTACAACCACACGAGTAAGAAAGTCCAATTCACCTTCCAATTCTTCAAAATCATACAAAAATGGGAGGTTGGTTGTATCTTGGACGTGCAGGCGTGCACCAGCTCCTGTCACAGCCATATCCTCAGCACTAGTTGGTCCAGGTATAGGTATCGCGATGCTTGTCCCATTAGCACACTGGGGAATAGATGCTCCCTGTAAGCAAACACAACTTGATTAAATTACTCCAATCAGCCTAAAACCGATTGAGAGAAATGCATGATGAACTTTTTAAGCTCATATTATCCAATACGCTTTACCTAACATCTGCACCCCCACTAGTATCTGGATATATGCACAAAATGGAATACAAGGGGACTGGGGAGTTGCTAGTAAATAAGCAAGACGACGACATTAACCAAAATTAAGTTCATGGAGCGAAAAACAAAACACTAGTGTTGTGATGAAAGTTCGACCATGTATAATTTCTATGTAAAAACTTTGAACTTACAAGTTTAGAAGCCCAAATAGAAATAAGTTCAAAAAAAATCATGTGCCTTCATATAAGCTTTATCCTACCAAGTACCACCAACTAAATAAGTATGAATCAGACCTCCACAACAAGTTTGAGCCCATCTAGATCACGTCCTGTTCTCACGTCAACTCTCGATGGAAATGTTGAACTATCTGCACCATGTGAAATTGTGAGAAGAAGCTGACAAACATGACAAGGCTCCCCAAGATAGATAAAAAGTTCCATGACATCTGCAGCCTGTGGGCAAACCTGTTTAAACAAAAAATTTATATTTTGTGCTTAGCAGGTACAGGCATGTGCATATTTATTCCAATTAAGCCTTATAAAAAAAATAGATTATTTACCCAGATAAGGTCTTTCTGCTTAAAGCTAAGGAGACTGCTTCCATCATCAGAACTCGGCAATATGCTGGCAACTGGCTTAAGAAGGCAACCAAATGGTCTACTAGGCACCTATCATAATTCAGAAAAAGTTATTAATAATAATAAAATATATGAGGTAATGCTCTATTGCAAATTTAAAATAACATGAAGATGACTCATCATTGCAGTTAATGAGGTGGTATACTGAAGCCACAGAGCATGTAATTATCAGGCATGTAAAACAGTAATTTTATATAATAGATGCACCAAAACCATGTATTCTGGCATTGTAATATTTTTGTTTGCAGTAATAGACTGAACTCGTAGATTTAATTGTGACTGAACCCAAAATAGTAGCGAAATGTATATTTTTGTTAAGTGTTTGGCAAAAAGAGAACTGATTCACGCAAGCAATTACATACATGTAAGGGTTGAACCGGCAGGGATGGAAGATGCTTGAAAAGTCGTAGACCAAGAAACATTTCAAACTGTTTCTGACGGGAGCTATCAACAACTGCGTTTTTATATCTTCTCTGCAAAGTTATTTTCATATTCTGTGCCACAGAAAACTGTTTGAACTTGCCTGCTTCGTCACTGAATATGCTAAGAATCTGGCTATGCATCGCTTTAGATCCAGTGTAGAGTGTTGCATGAATATCACCAGCTAACAAAAAGAGATCAGCGAGTTGGCATATAGGTGACAAAAGTGTAGACCTCTTAAACTCCTCAAAAGTCATGTCAAAACGCTTCCAGGGTTTATCTGGACATGGATGATTCCAGGTTGTGGTCCTCGTATTGTGATCAATATAGTATGATTTTCCAGTAACAGCATCAGATCTTTTCTCCCATCCTGGTGGCAAAGGGGCAGTATATCCACCATAATTATCAGCCGATTGATAACCGATAGCCAAGTCACTATCAAGAGATATTCCAAGCCTCCTGCACTGCTCTGTAAAGACTTGAAGGGCGCCAAAATAACTAGCAGCATTTGTCCGATCCAAAGAATCCGCACAGTTGAAGCGTATGACTCCATTTTGATGTGCCCGTAAGCAGAAGGCACCAACAACATCATCAGTATATATTACTTCACCTTGACAGTCCTTCATTCTCTGACGAGTGGGCAGGTAATCTCCTTCAGAAATGCCTATGGATATTGTTGGCGCTTTTAGGAGGCGCCACAGTCCTTCGATGGTTCGCTGTTCACCATTTAATTTGGTACTGGCATGCCAATCGTAATTTATTAGATGGACCCTAGTATCACGAAGTTTACCAGTTGATCTTATGTGATGTATAGATTTATCAAAATGATGGACTAGCAGGGTTTCTGATTTTCCTTCTGCGTTACGTAGCAAGTTAATGCACACTATTGGAACCAACGTACTTTTCTTTTGATTTGTACCAACTACATCTACATTTCGTTTATCATATCTCTTACTTAATCTCTGATAATACTGTGCGCTTCCCTTATATGGATCACGTTCTGCAACATAAATTTCTGCTTCCGCGGCAGTCATCTTTAATTCTGCCCCCCACCAAATAGGAATAGTGCCTCGTCTCCATATATACGTGTTGAAAGGCACACTTTGACCAGCCCTTTTTGGAACCCATACAAGTTGCTCACACTCAACTTCATTTCCTGCCCAACATTAAAATTTAAATCACATGGATGATGATAATATATCAAGTATTAACCAGAGACAACACCTAGGTCCTATAAGTTGTTGAGTGATGAATGATGTTTAATGTCATATGTTAGCATCGAAATGAAAATATAGAATAAGAGACCGTTTATCCAATAAAATTATCACAGATTAATGTGCTTTCAAATAATAAAAATATATTGACAAAAATGGCAAGCTACCTGTACTGTAACATGAATTTATTCCCCTTGCTAGGTATCGAGTGCCGGGATGAAGCCTGCTTCGACGAGCTATAAGGGCAACGATTCCTTCTTGCTTGCCAAAACTTCGACATTCTACAAAACCCTGAACATTGAATTGCCAGTATTAATTAGTTTCTATTAGTACTTGTTTCTACCGCAAATACTCAATCTGTAAGTATACCTACCTGCAGCAGAACGACACAGTGGTGACCAAGACCAATTGTTTTAAAAGGGGTGGAAAACCATCCATTCCAAACAAACTCGTGGTCCGGGTTTGCTACAGACTCACAGCTCGGAAAAGGACGAGTGACATCCCTCGTTTCGCAAAAAAAGTATTTGCCATCGATGTCAAGTTCAGCGAGCTCTTGAATATTCTTCAACTCTCCTTTCCCTTGGGGTTGAGGATTTTGAAGCGGGACCTTGATCCACTGGGTTTCAGTAACCGTGTAAACACACGCATCATCTCCGCCAGGCAGATTGGGGATGGTAGGAGTGAGCTTAGTGGCGACAAGCAGCAATGCGGAGCTCCCAAGGACGGCGTAACCTAAGATGGCTTTGGCGTAAACAATGGTCTTGCAAAGAGAGCGTGAACCGTTAGTGAGGTAGTTTAAGGCGAGGTCTTGGGATTGGAAAAGGTCGTGGGCGGGGTTGGAGTGGTGGCGGAGAGATCCGGTGGTAGGGTCGATGTAAATGACTTGGGTGTCGTCCCTAGAGGAGAGGGATGAAACGATAAAAAACTCGTTGGAATGGAGAGTAACAACGACAACAGAAGTAGGCCTCCTGCTGGCAGGTGGTGATTCCATTGATGATAACTGTTGAATGATTAGAGTAATAGTATATATTATTCAAGTGTGGTGGCAATGCAATAGGTAAATCATCATCATCATTATCTGATTTGTTTGTTTGTTTGTTTTAAAATAATAATAATGAATAACAAGTAAATTAATTGTAAATGAATGAAGTCATCAATTAATTGTAAGAAGAATTATGGAGGAAGTAAAATTAGTCTTATTATTGTTGTAAATTAATTAATTAAATAAAAACAGATGAATGAATTGAGTAGAGGAGAGGAGAGAAAGCTAACCAACCAACCAGTTAAAAATAATAAAAATGAATTGTTATGTTTGGAAATCAAATCAATTCAAGTCCATCGTCTTCTTCTTCGCTTCGTCCGTCTGATCTGCTGCTAAACAAAACAAACAAAGAGGAGAGGAGAGAGATCTAATAATAATGAGTCGCCTTTTTTTCTTTTTCTTTTTATTTTTTTATTTTTCTCCCCCCTTGACTTTCCCTCCTTTTACTTCTTCTTCTTTTTTCATAACCAACCTCAATCAAATGGGCTTATTTTATCACGGGCCTACTAGTACCTTTTCCTTCCATTCCATGTGTTTGGTTAACGGCCTCATGTTTCGATAACAAAGCCCAATACAACAACAAACTGCTCCCATCTTTTTTTTCCTTATATTCTCCATTTTATATAACTACTAATTTTTTTCACATCCTTTTTATGTAATGACCAAGGTTGCAAAAATCGTTAGGCGGTAGCATGGCGGCAGGGTACCGCCTAGCGATTAATCAGTTAGGTGGGGTTAATCAAATTGGACTTTTTATATATAAAATTAAAAAAATTTGAAACTATATGCTCGATTTGGCTGATCTAGCCGATTTTTTTTCCGATTTGGCCGATTTATCCCTGAGTTGGCCGATTTCTATCCGTAACCGAGTTGGCCAATTTATCTGATTTTTATCCGATTAATCGGTATGCTGACCGATTTTTTGACCAAACCGATTAATAAGGCCGATTAGTGAAAATCGTGACGGTTAATCGGCCGCCAAGGCCGATTTTTGCAACAGTGGTAATGACAGATATCTTTTACTGTAATTACGACATCTTTTCTTTGTGGATATATATACCTCTATTCATCTCAACATTTTTGGCTTTCTATATTTTGTTCTTATTATTCTTACTTATTACTTTTTATGTACTTACAATATGTTATCAGCACAATGATTTTCAATATCAATGGCTAACAAGAAAAGCAAACTGATGCAATTGTTTCACTGATGTTCATGATTTTCATTACAAAATGTAATTCATAAACCCTAGCTCTACATGCATTACTTGTTAGTATTAATAATATCATCATTCACTGAAATCTTCAAAACTAAAGAGGAGTATACAATTAATCTATATGACTAAAACGTTGTAGTGCTTTACTTGCTATTGGTGGTAGATAATATTTTATTTATTTTAAATTGGTTAACATAAAGTATGTCATCTAGCCATATATGACCGGGTCTAACTGTGTAATGGCCGGGTCTAGCCATACCCGAGAATGAAATCAAATTACATTTTCTGAAAAGCTTTAAACTAGTTTATATAGAACATTACAAACTTTTTTTATTTTATTTTTTATTTTATTTATTTATTTATTTTTTTTTTAATTTGAAGGTAGGTTCATTTTTACTTGGAATTATTAAAAGGTTAGATGCCCCTAATAATGTAATATAAATACAAAAAAGAAAAAGAAAAAGAAAAAGAATATTAAATGATGAATTTTGATGTAGCCGTTGCAGCATTTGATCTATCTCCATTCTCCAAATAAAAAATAGCCGTTGCAGATGGTAACGGTCACAAAGCAGGGCTGCTTGTTATATATAAATATGCATTACAAAACTCATATCAATTCACATCTCGATCATTATCTCTTTTGTCTTTCATTCTCTCGATCATTAATCAAAAATGGGTTTCTCATCCTCGGAGGATACTAGCAAGACACATAAAGTGTTCATGGTTTGCAACTACGTGTTACTCGGTGCGGCGTCTAGTTGCATCTTCCTCACTCTCTCCCTCCGTCTCTTCCCTTCGTTAGCCGGCGCCTTTCTCATCCTCCTTCACATCATCACCATTGCTGGGGCAATCGCTGGCTGCAACGCCGCTGTGGCTGGTTCTACCAAGTGGTACGCTGCCCACATGGTAGCAACGGTCTTAACCGCCATATTTCAGGGGTCTGTATCTGTTTTGATATTCACAACGACGTCAAACTTTCTCGGGGCGTTGAAATCGTACGTGAGGGAAGATGATGCGAGTGTCATATTGAAAATGGCGGGTGGGCTTTGTGTGCTAATGTTTTGCCTCGAGTGGTTGGTTTTGACACTTGCGTTCTTCTTGAGATATTACGCGGCATTTGATGAAGGGGGACAGCGTGGTAGCATTGCTTCGATGAACAGAAAGTGCGCAAAAGTTCAAGATGAAGAGGACATGAAGAACTGGCCATGGCCCTTCCAAGTCTAGTCTAGTTTAGTACAATTGGATATCTACCTATTGCTTATTAAGTTTACCTTATATGTAAATTTCATCTATTCAATTAATTTTGTTTTCTTATTAAGAAGATTGTTTTTGGTATGTCTTTGTTATGATGTTTTTGTCTACACTTGCAACCAATTACATTATTAGTTCTTTAATGTAAAGAAATGAGACGCAAGGAGCTACTAGTTTGTTGTTAATCGTTTGATTTGGTTTTGATTCATCACATGGCTGTTTTGTTGTTAATCTTTTGGCTTGGTTTTGATACATCGCGAGGAGCTACTACTTTTGGCCCAATAAAACAAGTCAGTATCACTAGTTTGGTTTCTGTGGAATTAATTGTTTGACTTGCTTTTGGATTGGCCGGGTTAATTTAAACCACGGGTAACAAAAATTAACTATTTTACTGAAATCAACTTCACCTCGAAGATTTTACATTTTTGTTAGAAGCTTAACTTAGGTTTCATAAGACTGGCCCTCCACGTGCAACCACGAGTGGTCTTTGCTACACACACTTTTGGGGAGAGAGAAAAAAGGAACCGTTGGAGTGTTTTATTAAAAGTGGTAGAGGTGGTAATCACTACCAACACGACTAGCATAAGTGTGCATTTGTTTAGTCTGAATCAATGTTCCTTGCTTTGTAACAGTTTAGACAGCTCCGCGGCTCCTTACACATTGATGTCCATTACGTTCATTAGTTTATGTTCCATAACGCGGGTTTCATAAGTTTTGATGTTCATTACGTTCATTAGTTTATGTTCCATAACGCGGGTTTTATAAGTTTTGTTGATAATAAAAAAATGTTTAATTGAGTTTTAGGTTTTAGGTTTCTTCCATTGAAGTTGGCCAGATGCTTTTTATTCATTTGTTTGATGTAAGCTATCTAATAAAAGAGTGTTTAAAAAATTTAAAAGAATTTGAGAGAAAGGGTTTTACCCATTTTAGATCCACTTTTCGAACCACCGTCCTCATCTGTATATAGTTTATTTTTAGGTCTATATTCATAGGAAAATGATTTGGGACCTAAATGTGTGCCTAATTTTATGACTTAAGGGATGTGGAAGTGTTTTATTGGTTTGTGATGAAGTGAGTTCATCTAGTGTCACCAATAGAATGATGCTACATAATATTAGGCATATAACTAGGCACACAAATTAGGCATGCCAATCAATACTCGTATTCATATATTTATATGAGACAAGCTTACAAATAAAAGACTCAATATCCAATACTTAAATATGAAAACAGGTCCTAGCTAATGATTGAGACTTGAGAGGACCAAGTTTTATTAAAATAAAAGCACGTCTTTATCACTTTGTTGGCATGGCCTTTCCAACCTCCAAAGGTCCTATTTCATTTCAAATGTCATGAGGGTTTGGTTCAAGATATTTCACATTTCACATAAACACAAACTCACTATTGAACTAAAAATGCAGTTTTTTACTGTATTAATCTTAAAGCTTTTTTTAAAAGAATTAATTTGTACACTCTCATTTCTTTTTATTAACACACTCTAAATTAGGCATCATACAGCTTACCATTGCAGATGAGGTATCAAGGAGTAAACTACCCGACCTTAAAACAAGATTCGAGTCAGTGAGATCAGACAAAGTCTCACTGACTGAATATAGTCTCTCCGATTTACACATGAATTATTGGGATAACTATTCAAGCAAAAAATAAATAACACATTTAGGGTTTAAGAAGCCTCTTTTATGTGTGAGATGGTTTTTATGTATTGAGAGACATTTAGGGTTTAATGATAAACCCACGTGGATGATCAACGGCTGTAGACAGGCCATGTGTTGATCATCCAACGAGTAGACAAGAATGACAGGTGTTGTCATATGTCATATGGCACATCTTAGCCTTTAGTGATAGTTGGGAAATAGTTGTCTCATGCGTGTATATAACATGACCTGTGATGCTTTCTCATGTAAGGGATTACGTGGGAGTTTGGATGGGTCTATCAAGTATTAACAATGGGCCTTTGCTAAGTATTGATAATGAGTTTGACTTGGACGTATCATTAGTGAGCTTTGACCATTAATATTGATACAAACATAGCATTGTGAAAGAATCATTTTGTCCGAAGAATGATAAGGTTAGCAAAGTTAAATTCATTATTTTTTTTTATAAGAGTTTTATTTGTGATTCATTTATAGTAAGATTTGTATATTATATTGAAAAGAAGAAATGATGTTAGTATTAAAAATGAGTTGTATTAGTAGTGAAAGTTGGAAGGCAAAATAAAAAAAGTAGGGGGGGTAGTGAAGTAGCAAGTGTGGTAAAAAAGAAGGAAGAGTTATAAAAACAAGTGAAAAAGAACAAGTGTAGAGAGTCAAAGGAGGTAGGGGATAATATATACTCCAGTAGAAAACAAACAAAGGAAGGAAGTGGAGGCGCTCATATCTCCTCATATTTCATCATCCTTTCTTCTTCTTCTTGTTCATCAATCAATTAATCGAATCGAATCGTAATAGAATAGAAAAAATGATGATGTCATCAGGTAGTTTGATCCAGAAGCACCTACTGCTTCCACTCTGCAAATCCACCCCTGGAAGTTATCAGCAATTAGCAACAATTAACAAGAAGCCCTCTTTATCATCATTTAACAACAACTACCATAAGAAGCCAATGAAGATGGTGGTGTGTAAAGCTGTTTCTACTAAAAAACAATCCCAACCAGAACAAGTCAACGCTGATGAAGAAGACGGTCTCAACATCGCAGACGATGTTACTCAGGTCTTTCATTTTTCATTTTTCATTTTTCATTTCATTAATTATTTAATTAATTTATTTATTATTCATTCATTCAATGTCTACTAGTACTAATAATTACGAGTAAATAAAATAATTGTGCAGTTGATAGGGAAGACGCCAATGGTGTACTTGAACAAGATTGCCAAAGGATCGGTTGCTAATATCGCAGCTAAGCTTGAAATAATGGAGCCTTGCTGCAGTGTCAAAGACCGCATCGGTAACAGTATGATTGCCGATGCCGAAGACAAAGGTCTCATCACACCCGGCAAGGTCCCCCCTACTTCTTTCATCTCATCTCATCTCAAATGTTTCTTCTTTTTGTTTGACATCCCAAACACCCTTCCTTCAAAACAAATTACTAACAACTATTACATTTCCAAAATACCAAAGGATATAATACTAGTAAACTTTTACTATTACATTTCCCAAAATACCACCTCAAACATGCCAACAAGATTGATATGATCATTGAGGAGGCGTCATATTACTAACTTCTTGTGCAGTTAGTTAGACACCTTACTCACACTCCACCATTAACAATAAACAATCAATTCCATTCATTATAACCACCATTCTCTAGTCCAACCCACACATTTCCTTCTCTCTCTGAGAATATTGGAAGTGGTTGATAATGAATGGCTTGAGATCACATAAACCTCTATCCAATCCAAGCCATTCATTATCAACCACTTCCAATATTAAGACGATTACATACTTCCTGCCTGCACCAACTCCTTCCACTCCAAGCTTTATTTTTAATCTTTTCTCTTTCAATATTATTTACAATTGAACAAGAATAATAACTGCTTCAATCATAAACCACATACCATACTTATCTCTCTGGATACCACTTCATAAGTTTAACCATTTTTCCCTTAATTAATTGCCACCCACAATACAAAACCAAACAAGCTTCCTCCACTGCACTTTATCACCACTAGTACACCATCTTTCATATTTGAGTGCAGTTGAGGAACAGGGTTTCTATTGGCCATTTCCAGTTATTATTTTCAATTACATTGCTAAGTTTATCATCGTTCTTCAACTTTCCACTCTCTCCTGCTTTTTCGTTATTCCAACAATCATGCCGTTCTCCCATCACCCACTTTGTGTTGGATATGTCTCTCACCATCTCTCCTCTAAGCTTGAGAGTTGTTTTCCATCCCCAACTATCAGTATGATTACTCCGTGGCACATCCAACAAACTTCTTCCTTTTAACTTTACTATATTAAACCCATTATGACTACTTCCCGGATGCACCTCAAATGTTTTATCTTAATAAGACTGGCCCTCCACGTGCAACCACGAGTGGTCTTTGCTACACACACTTTTGGGGAGAGAGAAAAAAGGAACCGTTGGAGTGTTTTATTAAAAGTGGTAGAGGTGGTAATCACTACCAACACGACTAGCATAAGTGTGCATTTGTTTAGTCTGAATCAATGTTCCTTGCTTTGTAACAGTTTAGACAGCTCCGCGGCTCCTTACACATTGATGTCCATTACGTTCATTAGTTTATGTTCCATAACGCGGGTTTCATAAGTTTTGATGTTCATTACGTTCATTAGTTTATGTTCCATAACGCGGGTTTTATAAGTTTTGTTGATAATAAAAAAATGTTTAATTGAGTTTTAGGTTTTAGGTTTCTTCCATTGAAGTTGGCCAGATGCTTTTTATTTATTTGTTTGATGTAAGCTATCTAATAAAAGAGTGTTTAAAAAATTTAAAAGAATTTGAGAGAAAGGGTTTTACCCATTTTAGATCCACTATTCGAACCACCGTCCTCATCTGTATATAGTTTATTTTTAGGTCTATATTCATAGGAAAATGATTGGGGGCTTAAATGTGTGCCTAATTTTATGCCTTAAGGGATGTGGAAGTGTTTTATTGGTTTGTGATGAAGTGAGTTCATCTAGTGTCACCAATAGAATGATGCTACATAATATTAGGCATATAACTAGGCACACAAATTAGGCATGCCAATCAATACTCGTATTCATATATTCATATGAGATAAGCTCACAAATAAAAGACTCAGTATCCAATACTTAAATATGAAAACAGGTCCTAGCTAATGATTGAGACTTGAGAGGACCAAGTTTTATTAAAATAAAAGCACGTCTTTATCACTTTGTTGGCATGGCCTTTCCAACCTCCAAAGGTCCTATTTCATTTCAAATGCCATGAGGGTTAGGTTCAAGATATTTCACATTTCACATAAACACAAACTCACTATTGAACTAAAAATGCAGTTTTTTACTGTATTAATCTTAAAGCTTTTTTTAAAAGAATTAATTTGTACACTCTCATTTTTTTTTTATTAACACACTCTAAATTAGGCATCATACAGCTTACCATTGCAGATGAGGTATCAAGGAGTAAACTACCCGACCTTAAAACAAGATTCGAGTCAGTGAGATCAGACAAAGTCTCACTGACTGAATATAGTCTCTCCGATTTACACATGAATTATTGGGATAAAACTTTATTCAAGCAAAAAATAAATAACACATTTAGGGTTTAAGAAGCCTCTTTTATGTGTGAGATGGTTTTTATGTATTGAGAGACATTTGGGGTTTAATGATAAACCCACGTGGATGATCAACGGCTGTAGACAGGCCATGTGTTGATCATCCAACGAGTAGACAAGAATGACAGGTGTTGTCATATGTCATATGGCACATCTTAGCCGTTAGTGATAGTTGGGAAATAGTTGTCTCATGCATGTATATAACACGACCTTTCTCATGTAAAGGATGACGTGGAAGTTAGTTGGGCCTATTAAGTATTAACAATTGGCCTTTGCTAAGTATTGATAATGGGTTTGACTTGGACGTATCATTAGTGAGCTTTGGCCATTAATATTGATACACTATTATTAATAAAAAATAATACAAACTAGCATTGTGAAAGAATCATTTTGTCCGAAGAATCATAAGGTTAGCAAAGTTAAATTCATTATTTTTTTTTTTATAAGAGTTTTATTTGTGATTCATTTATAGTAAGATTTGTATATTATATTGAAAAGAAGAAATGATGTTAGTATTAAAAATGAGTTGTATTAGTAGTGAAAGTTGGAAGGGTAAATAAAAGAGTAGGGGGTAGTGTAGTAGAAAGTGTGGTAAAAAAGAAGGGAGAGTTATAAAAACAAGTGAAGAAGAACAAGTAGAGTCAAAGGAGGTAGGGGATAATATATAGAAAACAAACAAAAGGAGGCGCTCATATCTCCTCATATTTCATCTCCTTGTACCGCTCCTTCTTCTTGTTCATCAATCAATCAATTAATCGAATCGAATCGTAATAGAATAGAAAAAATGATGATGTCATCAGGCAGTTTGATCCAGAAGCACCTACTGCTTCCACTCTGCAAATCCACCCCCAGTTATCAGCAATTAGCAACAATTAACAAGAAGCCCCCCTCTTCTTTATCATTTAACAACAACTACCAGCAGAAGAAGACAATGATGAAGATGGTGGTGTGTAAAGCTGTTTCTACTAAAAAACAATCCCAACCAGAACAAGTCAACGCTGATGAAGAAGACGGTCTCAACATCGCAGACGATGTTACTCAGGTCCCTCCCACTTTTCATTTCATTAATTAATTATTTAATTAATTTATTTATTATTCATTCATTCAATGTCTACTAGTACTAATAATTATGAGTAAATAAAATAATTGTGGCAGCTGATAGGGAAGACGCCAATGGTGTACCTGAACAAGATTGCCAAAGGATCCGTTGCTAATATCGCAGCTAAGCTTGAGATAATGGAGCCTTGCTGCAGTGTCAAAGACAGGATTGGTAACAGTATGATCTCCGATGCCGAAGAGAAAGGCCTNAACTTTGATCATTACATTTCGTCAATTCACATGCTAGACGACATCCTCAACCAATGCTGCCTGCTTTCAGCTCAACCACCCACTCTTTGCATTTCCTTCTCTCTCTCTCTCTCTCTCTCTCTCTCTAAGTAAACCAACCAAACATCAATAAGCAAGCAGTATCTTTCATATTTGAGTGCTGTTGAGTTATCCATTCTATTCCAGTTAGTCTTATTATTATTATTATTTTGGTGAAACCTGGTGAATATATATTAAAACTCGAGAGTTTATACAACAAATAAGCAAGGAAACTTCCTCAAACAAAACAAGATTGAATCAGTCAAAATACAAATGCTGCTGCAAATACAACAACCACTCTATACTAACAAACAAGCAGGCTACATCCCAAACAGTCCATATTCCAGTTATTATTTTCAATCACAGTGCTAAGTTTATCATCATTCTTATAATCCCTACTAGAAATAGCTGCTTTTTGGTTATTCCAACAATCATGCCCCCACTTTGTATTGGATATATTTGTTTTCTGACCATCTCTCTAAGCTTCACAATTGTTTTCCTTCTTCCTTTTAACTTCACTATATTAACCCATAATAATCACTACTACCTCAAATGTTATTATTCTTCTTGTTTCCAGAGTATATTGGTTGAGCCTACAAGTGGCAACACTGGCATTGGGCTTGCATTCATAGCTGCTTCTAAAGGCTACAAGCTCATCTTGACTATGCCAGCATCCATGAGTCTCGAGAGAAGGGTTCTTCTCAAAGCATTTGGAGCTGACCTTGTTCTAACCGACTCCTCAAAGGGCATGAAGGGAGCGGTTCAGAAAGCCGAAGAAATCGTCAACAGCACTCCCAACTCTTACATGCTTCAACAGTTTGATAATCCTGCCAACCCAAAGGTACTTACTTACTTACTCTTGAATATTACGTTACTTGCTAACTGTTTTCTGTTTCACATATAAGCCATGTTGCATCATATCATCGATATTCTAAAACACAAACTTACATCAATCTTCTCTACAGGTACATTATGAAACAACGGGCCCAGAGATCTGGGAAGATACCAATGGGAAAGTGGACATATTTGTTGCGGGAATTGGAACCGGTGGAACTATTTCTGGGGTTGGTCGCTTCCTCAAGAATCAAAATCCAGATGTCAAGGTACTTTTGCTATCCATTTAAAATCAATAAATTCAAAAAATTCAGCTGCTACTTATAGATAATAATACCCTTGTTCAGGTCATTGGTGTAGAACCTACAGAGAGCAACATACTTTCTGGCGGAAAACCTGGTAAGGTTCCTTAAAGACAAATTACGCAATAGGTTGTGATTTGAGATTGTGTATTTTTTGTTTCTAGCTTCTATTATGTGATAAGTGCAGGCCCTCACAAAATTCAAGGGATTGGGGCAGGTTTTGTACCAGGGAATCTGCATCAAGATGTGATGGATGAAGTAATTGAGGTCTGCTCCCTTTTCCCTCTTCTAACCACCCTCATTCATGTTACATTGGAATAGAGCCTTAACTGGCACTTTCTTTTCGGTTTTGGGTTTAGTGTTAAAGAAGAGAATAAGACAATGCAAAGTGAAATTAAAGAAGAGAATAAGACAATATATATCTTGAGAAAAGTTTATTGCAATGAGAGAATTTTTGAAAAGTTTATTTCATTTTTCATAAATTAATTATTTAATTGGTTAATTGATTTATATATCTTGAGAAAAACATGCGGTGGTTGTAAATAAGTATGGTATTTTTGGACTTACTATACACCGGTGATATGCTAAAACCAAGACACAACTGGTATTATTATGTGATGAGTTTTTTTATGGTTTACTTGATGAATTAGTAGACTCAAGTTATAAATAATGGGATTTGCACTACGAAGCTTTGCCATATATATTTAATCGGTCTTGTGGCATGTATGTGGCTGGTAGCTGCACTTGTGTTCCTCAAATTCGAATCAGTGTCATTTTGGCATATCTGCCATATGAATTTGCAATTATGTCCTAATTGAACTTTTAACTTCCAGATTTCCAGTGATGAAGCTGTTGAGACTGCAAAGCAATTGGCACTCCAAGAAGGCTTGTTGGTAAGTGTCTTTTGCTGTTTTAAAACAACGTTTATATTTATATGTTGCAGTATCATATTGCCAGTTAGCTGTATCCCTAGAATAACTGATTATGAACTATGAAAAACTTGTCTGCTTCTTTCATACGCTGCTATATCCTATTGCGCTAAAAAGGCAGTGGATTAATTTGTTGTAGCATGCATATGGAAAGCTGTAGCTCATAATAATTCTTTTAAGTTATGTTGATAGTATCATACAGTGTGTTGTACACATGTTATGTTCCTACTGCATGTGTTGACATGCTTATATTGATTTTTGAAAAGGTGGGCATATCCTCTGGAGCGGCAGCTGCTGCTGCTATCAAGGTTGGAAAGAGACCTGAGAATGCAGGAAAACTTATTGCGGTATGTTTCACTGTCTAAGTGCACGCGCATACATAAGATGCGCGCACACATATAACCACATAATATGCATATTGATGATGAAAAAACCAACTAGAGTAGATAATGATGCTGGATGATTAATTTGCATATTGATTGGTAAAATGGTTGCAGGTTGTGTTTCCTAGCTTTGGTGAGCGATACTTGTCGACTATTCTTTTCCAGTCGATCCGGGAAGAGTGCGAGACAATGCAAGCTGCGTCGTGAAAAAGTTGAAATTATTGGTTTTGCTTATTAATATTTTAGTGGCCATAGAAGCAAATAGTCCTCTACTCATCAATGATGTTTTGTTTTACTGTTCTTGGTAGGATCTGCAATAAAGCGTAGCCCTTAAGAGGGGCTATGCACCAAACTTTTTTATTCCTATTTCTTTGGCTGTATTGTTGGTGCAATTCATAACGGTGATTAGTGTGCCCTGTGCATGTTTTAAGCACAAGATGAAGGATTTTTGGTTGGTAATTGAATATGTATTCTATTCATATTAATATATCTTCGGTAAGTTTTCATACAGATTGGTTGTTTAAGTAGGATGTGTGGTTCATGCAAATAGCCTTAGGTTAAGCCCCCGCATGAGTAGGGGTGTAATTGAAAGCTCGAGCTCGATTCAACTACTAAAACTTGACCTCAAGCTTGATTCGAGCTTAATTGGGCTTTAAACTTGAAGCTCTAGCAAGGCTTGACTTTTATAACTCAAGCTCGAGCTTACGTACCTATTTTATACAAGTAGTTATTATTATTATTATTATTATTATTATTATTATTATTATTTACCAAATACCTTTTTGTGTTTAATGCAAAAAGCCAAAATACTACTCCCTATTAGCTAAATTTCAAAATTTGAAAGATTTTGTGACAAAAGTAGTCCTTTGCGATTTTTTTTGCGAAGCTGGTCCTTGTGGCATTTTTGCAAAAATTGTCCTTATCCGATATTTAAAAAAAATAAATTAAAATAGTCCTTGTGCATGATCTGTTCCTGATTTATATATGTGCACAAAAAGAATGGATTTTTTTTTTCTTTTTCTTTTAAAGTTTCTAACCTTTTAGCAGACTAATCCATAAGGTTTGTATTTATTGCCACATAAATTCAAACTAGGTAAAGCCCTCCATTTTTAGGAGGTTGGTGTGACCACTTCAAAATTGTTTGCACCTAGCAGAAATTGAACTTGAGACCTCACATATTTTAGAATGATAGTCACAAGCCGTTTTGTCATGCCACTAGACCACCCTTTAGTGGTTTGCACAACAAGTTAATTCACAAAAGAACCAAAATGGCTGATTTTGCTAGTCTTTTTAAAAATAATAATTACACAATAAACTATTTTTATTTTACACTTATATTTTCACTTAAAAAGTGAAAAAGTAAAAGAGAAGAAGATATAGTTTAGGATAAACTTATCATGTTGCAAGTGTTTCACGAAAAAAA